>NW_024121432.1:33670581-33773293 GCF_016745375.1 Pimephales promelas | reverse complement strand
CTTGCACTGTCAGTTTAAAGTCTGGACTTATTTGTTTTACATGGTTTTAAAAAATCTTATATTTGTATCCTATACAGAATAAAAATTGTGGAAAAAAATTGTTTGAATGACTCCTTTAGTACTGTTTAGAAAGGATGTACAACATAAAAAGATAAAAGAGACCTGACAGAGAAGTCTGTAGGCTTTGTTCGAAATCGCCCCCTACCCTCATTCATTTGTCCCACTAATATAGTCCGCTTAAAGGGGTGAATGAAAACGAGTTAGTGAATTCGGACACTGAGTGCACTGGAAACGATGCTGCTTTTGCATAGTTTGTGCTTTAAGAGTCATTCTAATAATCATTTGAAACTTAGCAAAGTGGCAGCTCCAGTACTAATGAAACGATTTATCTTGAACTCTGTCATGGAAAGCATGTTTAAACCTTATTAAACAATTTAATAATCAATTAAAAAGCATTTAATAATACCTGTATGATATTATGCTGTACCCACATTGGACCAGTGGTTTGGAAAATGGATGGTTGATTTGATTCAGCTGCAGGCACCATTTTCTTGTCAGACACAGGAATTCATTTTGTACAACCTACAGTGCATTAGCAACTGAAAGTACTACCAAACACACTAACTCTACTAAAAGACTGTTAGATTTCAAGTCAATTAAATATAATTGCACATTTGATAAGTTTATTTTCTTCTTGCATGCATGGGTTTTATAGCTACAAAATCCAAAATATATTTATATTTTGATCACTATTTTTTGCACGGGGTGTTTCATATTTAAATCTCTCAATTAATTCTTGTAATTAACAATTAATTGTCCTTTTATTGCAATTACAGCTACATTTTAGAAACAGTCATTGTCGTATAAACATGTCACTGTTAAAATGCAAAAACTGTCATAGCCTAATGCATTTAGTGTGATATGTAGCCACCAGTGTTGTGCAAGTTACTTCCAAACTGTAATACATTAGGTATTACTTGTTACTGTTATTTAAAAGTAATTCATTACCTTACAATATTACTGTCTCAGAATTGTAATGCGTTACATTACTCATGTATTACTTTTGAGTTACTTTCACCAAAATAACTAAGTAGAACTTAACTTTGGGGCTGTAACGATATGCAATATGAAACCGAAATCACGATTCGCCACACGACTCAGATCCACGAACCTACAGAATCGCGACACACCTCCATATCCATATCCAATGCTACTTTATCTTTAAATTAGGCTATTAGTATTATTTGAAGTTAACATTATAAAATACGTAGACCTACACCACAAAACTAGTTGAGGATAAATTATTTAAAATTGGGGAAGTCCAGCATTATGGACATGACATTTGCAGTCAAAACATGAAATAAAAATTCTCAGAAAATACATGTATTGAAACGTATATAGGCTACTTCCTTAAAGGACTCCAGACATTAGACAAATATCAGTCTATGTTTTATTTTTAATATTAGGGAAAAGACACACATTCATGCGTGACAAAAAAATAGGAGGCAAAATATATTTTTTTGTAATTCTGTTAATTACACTGCGCAAATCGGATGAGGAAGGGTTGGCTCTCCAGTCTCCATAGAACTTAAAATATTCATTTTATTTTAGTTTTCGTGTTCGCATTTATGAGGAAAAAACAATGTTACAGACGCGACCGCTCGGAACTGGCACTAAAAGACTGCTTTAAAACTTTCACATAGTCTGTTGCCTTTAAGAAGTAAAAGCAGACAATACACTGTAATACAACTGTAATACAAGCCTCACTGAACATGTAACGAGTAAAATATTACTGAAAATTGATTAGTAATGCCTTACACTACTGCGTTACGGCAAAAAGTAATATGTTACTGTAATGTATTACTTTTGTAATGCGTTACTCCCAACACTGGTAGCCACAAATATCTCAAAAACGTAAATAAAAAGTGTTTAGGACAAGGTTTAATAAAATAAATAGCGTTCATATTTCGTGCCAGCCAAAAACTTTTAGCCACTGTGTGTCTGATCTTTCCAAGTGTCCATAGCAACCAAGGACAAACATGGCCAATGTTAACCACACCGAGAGCCGCTCCAAACGAGTCTTTTTCAACAACATCGACTCATACTCATCCAAATATATCGCGCAGGTAAAAGAGTCATATAGTAGGTACATTACATTAATATAATAAGCGCTGTGGCTTAATGTTGCTTTGTTTAGTTCTTGTCGTCATGTGTCGTCGGAGAGTCTCTCGCTGATGAAGAGGAGGAAGACAAACAAGAGCTGGCTTCAGATGGCGCACGATTTCAGATAGTCGGAACAGTTGCGAATAAAGGTGCAAAAAAACAACGTTTTGCATTGGAGGAATATTGGGTTAGTTACGTTTATCATTTATCATTTAAATAAATGTGTGGCATTGTTGTTAGATGGCATTTAAGACCGGATTTATTAATCAATTAAAAAAAAAAAGATTCACGTTTACTACTTTTCTGAATTAAAATAATTTGAGATATTTTTTGGAACCAGAAGTAAAAAACATTTGTAGTTGATACTGTATGGTGCTTATTGAAGAAAATAAAAGCATAATATAACGTAATTCTTAAAATAATTAAATTCTTTAGTTTTTATAATTTCTTATAAAATAAATAAACAGTGGAGCAGTAATATATATATATATATATATATATATATATATATATATGTTTATTTTTTTCTGCCCACCAAATTAAAGTCATGTCATTCAGAAAAAGCTGTCTCAGTCAGCTTTCTAGTTCAGTAATCATGGCATTGACCAGGGAATCTGCCATTTTAAGGGCTGTTTCAATCACAAATTCCAATTTACTGAAACTTTGCTCCCTAAAAAGTCCCACAATGCACTGTGAAAACCATCTATATATTGCACAAGCCAGTTCAATACACATCATGACACAACAAGACAGATGTATTGAAAAAAAATGTTATATTTCACAAACATCGATAGACAGGTAGTGAACAATCTAGCTAGGACAATCTAGGGAATTGTTATGTTTTAAGCAGGGATGATGAGAGGTGAGAATCCAGGTGCAGATACAATTCAAAAGAATACAAATCAAGATAATCCAAAACAAAGACAGGAACATAATCCAAACTGGGGAACCAGAGACATAATCTAGACAGAAGAAACCCGGAACACAAAAACAAAGAGAGACATGCAAGAACAACAACAAAAGATAATTGAAACAAAGGGAACACAAAGGCTAATGATTAACAAGTGTATATCAATTCTATTGAAAACTTATGAGGAAAACTACGGAGACAATCAAGGCAATGTGGCAAACCGGAACTAAGATAACTTAGGGACAATGGGCTCTTTAAAGGAGCAGCTTCCAAATGCTCCAAAAACATAACAACAAGTCCTTGAGGGGGGTGGAGCGGGGCAGGCTGATCAAGGGGCAGGATGTTTGGCCGGGCCTGTGTGGCAGAAGTGAAGCAAGTGACAAAGGTGGAGCTGCCAGAGAAGGGGACCATGGTGTAGCAGGCACAGTGAACAGGACGGAGCTGGCAGAGTAGGTGGCCACTAAGGCAGAGCAGACGAGACTGAAGATCCCCACGGTGGAGCAAACGAGACTGAAGATCCCCACAGTGGAGCAGACGGACAGGCAGATGGATCAGACGTTCTCCGTGACCGTGTCTGAACAGTTTAGGGGGACCTCTGTAGTCTTGTCAGGGCAGACAGGGAGTTTAAGGATGGCGTCTGTGGTCATGTCAGAGAAAAAAAGGAGTTCAGGGACGACCTCGGTAGTCTTGTCAAAGAAGACAAGGGGTTTAGGGATGACCTCCATGGTTATGTCAGGGCAGGCAGATAGTTCAAGGACTGCCTCTTTGGCCTTATCAGAAAAGACAGAAGGTTCAGGGGCAGTTGCTGCTGCATCGGGAGAAGTTGTAGTCATTTGCGACCCAAACACATAAGACTGCGACTGGTATTACAGGAAGCGCAGCTGTTTCTGGTAAGACCTCTGCGACAACCATACTTGGAAGCGTTGGGACCACCAGACTGTGATGTGCTGGGACCTCCGAACTTGGATGCGCTGAGACCACCGGGATGCCGGAACCTTGCACCGTAATCAGCAGTGTTGTGCAAGTTACTTCCAAACTGTAATACATTAGGTATTACTTGTTACTGTTATTTAAAAGTAATTCATTACCTTACAATATTACTGTCTCAGAATTGTAATGCGTTACATTACTCATGTATTACTTTTGAGTTACTTTCACCAAAATAACTAAGTAGAACTTAACTTTGGGGCTGTAACGATATGCAATATGAAACCGAAATCACGATTCGCCACACGACTCAGATCCACGAACCTACAGAATCGCGACACACCTCCATATCCATATCCAATGCTACTTTATCTTTAAATTAGGCTATTAGTATTATTTGAAGTTAACATTATAAAATACGTAGACCTACACCACAAAACTAGTTGAGGATAAATTATTTAAAATTGGGGAAGTCCAGCATTATGGACATGACATTTGCAGTCAAAACATGAAATAAAAATTCTCAGAAAATACATGTATTGAAACGTATATAGGCTACTTCCTTAAAGGACTCCAGACATTAGACAAATATCAGTCTATGTTTTATTTTTAATATTAGGGAAAAGACACACATTCATGCGTGACAAAAAATAGGAGGCAAAATATATTTTTTGTAATTCTGTTAATTACACTGCGCAAATCGGATGAGGAAGGGTTGGCTCTCCAGTCTCCATAGAACTTAAAATATTCATTTTATTTTAGTTTTCGTGTTCGCATTTATGAGGAAAAAACAATGTTACAGACGCGACCGCTCGGAACTGGCACTAAAAGACTGCTTTAAAACTTTCACATAGTCTGTTGCCTTTAAGAAGTAAAAGCAGACAATACACTGTAATACAACTGTAATACAAGCCTCACTGAACATGTAACGAGTAAAATATTACTGAAAATTGATTAGTAATGCCTTACACTACTGCGTTACGGCAAAAAGTAATATGTTACTGTAATGTATTACTTTTGTAATGCGTTACTCCCAACACTGGTAATCAGTGATGGGTCCGCCTCACTGGACGTGAGTCTTGAACACCTTGAAACAGCCTTTGTTGCTTTGGGTTTGGCAGCCATGATGGCTGGAGACTCTTGGCACAGTAAATGCAGAGCCACTCAGTTGCAGTGCCAGATCGCTAAAATTCCAGTTGACTGTTCGCAAAAGCCACGCTCCCTAGTTATTGTTACTACGCAAATGGTCAAACACGACCAGCGCGACAGATTGCCATGACAGGATGAGGTATACCCTTGCGTGTCAGTGACCTATTTTGGAGCAATACCTCAACGATATCCTCCAGATCGAGGCAAAAGAGGTTACAGTATGCAGTGGAGGGATATATTCAAAATATTAAAATACGCAATGAAGGAGACACGACTACTATCGAGGCTAATGCTTTCTGGTCTCAAGCGAAAACGGAGAAACCGTATGACCTGTACCAGCACAGCCTTGAAGAAAATTTTATAATCTGGTTTAGTGGCTAATTGTTTGGAGTTAGAAATATACAACTCTATAAATTATATCATAATTTCAATAAATGTCATAAAATATCAGATAATGACCTTTTATGAGCAGGCAACACTTTTGTCCTTGACCCTTGTAACAAGTCTGATGTGTCTTTAAACTTTGCAAGCTGGGAACCTAGAGCAATTTTGAGCATCTTGTTTCTTCATATTTCAGTCTGTGAGTCAAGAGGAGCTCCTGCAGTATCTGATGCAGTGTGATGTTATTGTGTATAATATCACTGAACACACTGATCTCATAGATGAGGCAACATGGGCCATTTCAGGTAACAATACCTCAGATTTCCAGATTTATCTAGGCTGCATCTCAAAACATGGTGAGGCACGTTCAGATGACCAAAATTCTGTTGTGAGATGCAACTCACTAGGTTTTAGGATACAGCCCTAACACCATTTCATTTATTTTCAGTTTATTTCTTTATTCATACCAATCTATAAAACTGTATAATACATCTGTGTTTTTGTAGCCCTGCACTCTGAAATTGAACATTTTGGGTCTTCAAAAATATTTATCCTGCTGTCAACAATCATGACATGGGCAATGACCAAACCAGCTGATCCTGTGAGTGTTGCTTTTAAATATTTATATCATACAGTGAGGTCCAAATTTGTATTGAAACTTCTTTCCACCATGGAATAAAAAATAAAGGTAATTGTAACTTTTTATCACACAGATACGATCTTTTTAAACGCAGTTGCTAGTAACAAAGTCTGAATCGCAGTTCATACTTTTTTCTCGGAATTATGAGACAAACTCACAATCGCGAGTTATGAAGTCAGAATTGTGTTTATACAGGTACATTGCAATTGCAATGTATTACATCAGAAAAGTCAATATACAAAGATTTGTAAGTTTATATCTCGCTGTCATGTGTGAATAACGAGGAGAAGGCAAACACAGTTTAAGGCTCGTTTATTAATAAATAAACCAAGAGGGTCAGGTCCATACAACATACAGTACGACACACAGGGGTGGACAAGTGACGCAGGGACCTCGATGGAAACCGGGCTGGTGGTGGTTGATAGATGATATGGTGAGTCCAGATCCAGTGAATGAAGACGATGAACCAGAGACGAAGACAATCCAAAACCACGAGCGACAGGAACAAATCACCAGGAACACCACAACAATCTGACAAAGACAAAACGAAAACTGAGTATATATAGGCACGGCTGATCAGATGCAGCTGACGCCACTGATCTGTGACCACACCCACACACACAATAACAATGACATGAGACAAGAAGGACACAGTGAATTCATGTCCCAGTCCACCAGATACTGGAATCCAGATACCCCTCTGCCTCGAGTCCAGAATGCGATTAACCAAATAAGTAGGCTCCCCATCTACGAGCCGTGGTGGGGGAGGAACTGGAGCAGGCGGATTAATGTGAGAATGAAACACGGGGTTTAGATACATGAAAGGCGGGACAAATTTTCCTGTACGCAGGAGAAAGTTTGAGTCGGACTGTCACCAGGTTAATAATCTTGGTGACAGTGAACGGGCCGATACATTTTGGAGCTAATTTATTAGAAACGGAGCAGAGTGGAATGTTCTTAGTTGAAAGCCACACTTTTTGACCAACAACGTATGTGGGAGGCTTCGACCAGGTGGTGATCGGCTTTAGCCTTGGTGCACGCCCTCACTTGGAGCAGAGTCTCTGGGGCTCGGGCTCAATAAAAGGTCGCAGAGAACCATCCTTCTTACCCACAAAAAAGAACCCTGCCCCTGCAGGAGAAGAAGAAGGCCGGGTGAACTTAGTTGAAAGTGAATCTATCATGCCCTTAGGCCAGTAACTCATTAGCACAGTCGTAGGGATGGTGCGAAGGGAGAGAAGCAGCAAGGGACTTCCTTCAGGTCCAGGTACTCGACGGGCACATTCGATAAATCCACTGCTTCCTCCTGAAACACAGAAACAGGTACAGACGGACAAGCAGATGTAAGACAAGGCAGTGCTCCATTTGGAGATGGAGTGTTGGCACCAGTCTACTCTGGGGTTATGTAAAGTTAGCCAGGTGACCGAGGACTATGGGGGCCAGGGGTGAGTCCAAGAGAAGAAATTCCATTAAGACCATTGACCATTAAGGACATTGACGGATATGCTGCGAAAAGGAGAAGTGACAGGAATGACAGAAATCTAAGAGAAGAAATGACAAAGTCTCTGTATGATTGCCTTATGTGGTGATTGTTATGGATCCTGTGGTGTGAGCAATGTTGGGGAGTTTTTGACCATTAAGCGCATTGACGGATATGCTCTGAGTAAGAGAAGTGACAGGAATGAGCAGTTTATGGGCAAGCTTATGATCCAAAAAGTTTCCCTCCGCTCCTGAGTCCAGTAAGGTCCATCTCAGTCTTACCGGTAGGAGAGAGGACGATGGTGATGAGTTCTTCTTGGCGGAGATCCCACCTGATAGTAGCTTCAAGTTTACTACCGAGCTTGGCCTTTTGCAGGACAGGCGTGTAGAAAGTGGCCTGCCTCCCCACAGTATAGGCAGAGTCTGAGGGACCTCCTACTCTCCTTCTCCTCCAGGGAAAGCCAAGCCCTACCCACCTGATCGAAGACTGGGCTGACAGTGTCCCCACCGCTGGTTTGTGGATCCCCTGTGACTCCAGAAAAATGGACAGGAAGAATGCGACATTTCATCCTGGCAAGGCGTGCGTCCAACCTGAGAGCCAGATCCATGTGGCTGTTCAAACTTGTGGGCTGATCCAACGCGTAGATTTCCAGCCCACGCAGGAACATGTACCAGTGCGCCTCCTCGTTCCATTGGCACTCGGCCACCAGAGTGCGGAACTCGATAGAGTAGTCAGACACCGATTGATCCCCCTGATGCAAATTGGTGAGTACCCTGGCTGCCTCTCGTCCCGCCATCGACCGGTTGAACACTCCTTGTTTTTTTCGGCAAGTGCCTGGAATGAGGTGCAGCATGGATACTGGTTCTCCCACACGTCAATGAGACTGCAACGCCCTGCAGAAATTGGGTTCCCCTGAGTGTGCCACTGGGACAGGAAGACGAGGCTCCAACTGGAAGGACGACTCAGGTGGTGTGGGTTGAACTGACGGTGTGGACGGGACTCCTCAGGTGTTGGAAATGTTGGGTGAGCTCGGACACCTGCGTCATTAAAGCTTGCACTGGCCGCCCCGTGTTCACGATATTCTCCTCTTGCGAATCCATTCGATTGATACTGTGGGCGATGAATTCATTTAAACTGATTTCGGAACAACCTGCTGCCTCCATGCCCTGGTCAGATAGCCAAACAGGAACAAAACACTAGGAACACCACAACGACCTGACAAAGACTAGATGAAAACTGTGAGTATATTTGGCACCGCTGATCAGATGCAGCTGGCGCCGTAGACGAGATGCAGCTGACGCCACTGATCAGTGGTACTGATCTGTAACCCGTCCCCCCCCCCCCCCCACACACACACACACACATACACACATACACAATGACACGAGACAAGAAAAACACTGTGAATTCATGAACCGTGACAATCGCAGTTCTGACTTAATTTTCCTGTCAAAAAACTGACATAACTCACAAAGTCCAAATTGTGATCTGACAATTGCAAGTTTCAATCTCACAATTTGCGAAATAAAATCTTGCAATTGCGAGAAAAAAGTCAGAATCTTCAGTTTATATCTCGCATTTCAGACTCTTTTTCTGACTCAGAGTTGTGAGATATAAACTCGCAATCTGAATTGTGAGCCGACAATTGTGAGTTTATGTTTTGCAAATAAAAGTTTTTTTTCTCAAAATGATGAGACATAAACTCACAATTGTGAATTATAAAGACAGAATTGCGAGATATAAACTTGTAATTCTGAGAAAAAAAGAAATAACTGTCCAATGTAAACACAATTGCAAGGAAAAAGACAGAATTCCAGTCACAATTATTATTATTTTTATTCTGTGGCAGAAACCTTCCATAAATTTGACTCCATATTGAAAATCCTTGTTTTTACCTTCTTTTTTTGGTGACAATCGCAAATTTTTTTTACACATTACACATTTCACTTTTCACACTGTTTTTCATTATGCTTATATTATTAGTTAGAATGTGCTGTACCAGTGACCATGAACAGACCAGACATCATTACTTTTGCTACTTTTTCTGATTGTATCTTAAGGATGATCCTGACATTCCCTTGACTGAAGACGACTACAGGAGACGAAGACCACATCCAAACTTTAAAGAACACACAAGCACAGAGAAACTTGTGCTTAAACTGGGGAAGACTGTAATTGATCCATCCAGAATCCAGCCTAATACATTTCAAATCATTTATGATATGAAACAACCTTAATACCATAACATATGAAACAAACTTCCTGTATTTTTCTTTCAGAAAAAGTCAAAGCTGTCTACTTATGTTGTAACATCGGGGCTGCAATATGGAATGGGAGAGAGCATGTTTCACTTCTTCTTTAAAGTACTGACATGACTCAAGTATAAGAGCAACATTATTTTTCAATATGAATTCATAATCACATTTTGTAGCCTAACTTGTTCACTTTCTCCCAGACAGCTTGGCTCGGAGAGCTTAGCAGCGTGCCTGTTTTTGGCTCTGGGACAAACATCATTCCTGCCATTCACATCCACGACCTTGCAAGGTTTGAGAAACTGCAGTTCTGTCATTTTCCTGGGATGTTGATTTGTGTTTTGTTGAACTTTTCAATTTGATTCTCATCTGATATTTTTGTCATCATTTGTCATTTCAGAGTGGTGCAAAACATCATCGATCACAAACCAAAAGCACACTACTTCCTCGCTGTGGACGATTCCAAGAACACTTTTGAAGACATTGTGAAAGTATTAAATCATCAAACACTTTGTTATATTATATGATGTACTGAATGTAATACTCACACTTTAGTTTTGCAATAAAGTGCGGCAGGTATGATATTAATGATGTCAGAACCCAGAAGACTAATTCGTCGCTGGTTCCTTTGAGATTTTCCAACCCGATCTCACGACCAAGTCGTACGAATTCGACGAATGATTAAAAAGTGGCTAATTCGTAACAATTCATACGACCTTTGCTAAATCGTACATATTTTACGAATTGGCCAATTCGTATGAATTCATACGAATGACCTACCCCTTACCCCGCCCCTAAACTTAACCATCACGTGGGTTTAGACAAATCGTACGAATTAGTACGAGTGAGGTCGTACGAATTAGTACGAATTAGACACTTTTTAATCATGCGTCGAATTCGTACGAATTAGTCGTGAGATAGTGTTGGATTTTCCTATGGGATTTTATTATGGGGCTTTTAGATTAATGTGCAAAATAAAGCCTGTGATTTGAAGGATTTGAAGGGATTTTAAATTTATGTGAGAAAATAAACCCTCTGTGGTAAACATAACTTGACGATACTTTGATGTTTTGTTCTACAACGTAAATTACACACACCCATAGCAAAAACACGAATTTTGCAGCATTTTTTTAAATGTATGTTTTTAATAAGTAACTAAAGACAGGTTGAGTGTTGAGTATGTGTACGTTGAATAACAAAACGTCAAAGTATCGTAAAGTTATGTTTACCACAGAGGGTTATTTTCTCACATAAATTTATTAGTCTTATCGAATTAGTCGAATTAGTCTTCCAGGTTCTGATGTCATCCCTACAACATTCTCTGAGAAAACACCAATAGAAATCATTATTAAACACGCAGCTGTCTATTTCCTCAGGCCATTGCCTCTGCCCTGGGTTCTGGACAAATAGAAAAAGTCCCAAAGGAGGATGCCTGTGGCACAAAGGCAATTACGGTAGGCTGTTTTTGCTGAACACACATTTTTGCCATGTCATAAAATAATATGTGAAGGTAATATATATCATTGTTGTGTATTTTAACAGAAAACCGACCTGCTTTACCTCAGTGTCAACCTTCAGACTGAGTCGCTTTTCTTAAAGGATAAATTAAACTTCCGCTGGGATTATGACTCTGGGATTGTTGATAACATATTTCGTGTGGTGGAGGAATACAAACAGACACGGCAACTGTTGGTAAGCCCTGATAACACTTGCTGATAGAGTCATGTCTAGTGTAAGAATTAGAATTTATATCAGAAATTAAAAAAGAAATTGGTAAAAAAAAAAAAAAAATTGCCGCTTTTTAATATTTTGAAGACCTTTCTAAGCAAAATAGCTTTAGAAAATGTGTTTACCTGCTTACATTCTCCCATTTTGCTTTTCATTTCCTTCAGCCAATAAAAATCTGTCTTCTTGGGCCCCCTGCTGTTGGCAAAAGCTCAGTTGCTGCAAAGTTGTGCAGATATTACAAACTTCATCATATTAATGTCAACGAAGCCATCGATGAGAAAGTCAGACAACTTGTGAGTGAGAACACAACAGCTTCTTTTTTTAATTGGTATTTTAACGATGTCTACAGTAATTAAGAACTATTGTCGTGAGATCCATCTTTTCACACTGAGAGCAATTGAGGGACTCAAACACAACAATTAAAAAAGGGGGTTGGGTACTAAATGAAAAAAAAAAACCTTGATATTTAAACGAAATATGGAAAATTTGGACATCTTCATCCTGTTCAAAAGTTCATCCTGTTCATCCTCGGCAAGACGCCCAACAATCAACCTGAAAATAGTCATATAACCATTGCAATTACTCCGAAGCTACTCAGTTAAGGTATGAAAACTGCATAGTCCTGCTTTAAAGCAGCACTGTATATATAATTGTTCCGTCAAAAATTTTAGGCAGCATAACTGTTTTCAATTGATAATGACTGATTTCTGATAATAATAAGACATATTTCTTGAGCACCAAATATTAGAACGATATTAGGACTTACATTGTACTTAAAGGGCTCATGATCTGGCTTTTTAAATTTTATCATATTGTTGTCTGAGGTCAACTTATGACGTTCGCTTGGTTTTTTGCATTCAAAAACGTCAAAATGAATATTAATAGGGTATTTTGTACCCTAGTTTTGAGCCTAGCTGAAAAACGCCTGGTTTTTATGGGCGTCTCGCACTGAAGACTTGGAAGTAAACGCCCACTGCTGTGAGTGGATAACAGTTTTGCATATTATAATGAGTTTCAACTCACCCGTCGATGCACTTGGGGGAAATTGTTTTGAAAACGTCCAATGTTGTAAAATGGCAACCGGAATGATTCTCCCAAACATGTTCGACCCGGTTCGACCCAGTGTGATTCGAGTCCGTGTGTTGCACAATTCCTGTCAGATCCAATGTAGACGGCAAAGCTGCGTTCTTTACTCTTAATCGGTCTGCAAATCCAGTCTTGTTTACAAAACAATCCTCAGTGAAATGAAGCGAACAGACGGACAATGTTTTACCTCATCAGCTGGAACGTCATTAAAAATAAAGTTTATCCATGCAGTCCTATTGGACTCCAGAGGAAGCTTATGCAGCGACTGTCTTCTTCCACAACCAGGCACTGCACAATATTTTCTATTGCTCGGTAGCTCGATCCGGTTTGTCATCACGAGGTAGTAGGGCTGTACGATTTTGGCTAAAATCATAATCACGATTAATCGAACAAGTCACCTCGATTACGATTATTGAACGATTATTTTAATTTTTTTTCTTTCTCATACGTCACTGGCAAGGCTTATTCTGTCAATATGTATTTTTTTTCTAATGAAAGAGTGCATAATCTTTGAGATTCTAAACTAAGGAAACACAGATAGCTTTTAATGCTTATTAAATATTTAAAAATATAAAAAAATGTAGAAAATAGTTATTTTTCTAAATAAAATAAATTATTGTAAATATTGCCATCTAAAAAGTAAAATATAACTTGTATAAAACTAAAAAACGAATAGCATTCGTAACATAGCATTCGTAAATGCTTATGTTATCGAAAGCTGCTTTGTGGAGTGGAGGCACTTGTTGCTGGGCGTTTGTCAGTCTCTCTCTTTTTCGCGTGTTTCTTTGGTACAAGCAGCTCCTGTTGCTGAGTTGACTCAGTGTTTGAGGAATCAGAGAGTGCGTTCACACACAACCCGCAAAGACACGTGACATCTCAGCAGCGTCTATAGTTTTTCGATAATATACTAGCGCATTGCGTACCGTTTCACGCTTAAATGGCTTAAACGGCATCATTATCTGCAACGCGACATTGATTACGGCTTTTGTTCACACAGCGCGCGCGCGTGACTGAACCATGGACTGAACACAGCAACTGTTACTCTGTCCCCAACCTGGCGGCACCAATCCTGGGCCGTGTTTGCGTTCACACAGAAGGTGTTTGTTCTGGCAATTTCCCGGGATCAACACGCTGTGTGAAAGGCTCATGTTGTTTCAATTAGCCCCAATTTCTATGTCGCAGACTGGACGGGGTGGAGTGACGTGACTACTATGTTTTAAGGGGAAAGTACGTTAACACACAGTGGGCGGATATATTAATAGTATTCAAAAACCGAAATAACCGACATGGTAAAATCACGTCAGTTATAGGCTCTGAATTTTGGTTTCAGTTATTTTTCGGTTAATCGTCCAGCCCTATGAGGTAGGCCTATGTTATTTAGCTATGCTTGAATGCGCGAATCGTAGGGCGGGGAACCGCGTTGAACCGTGGCAAACCGTGTTGAAGTAGGCGTTGATCTTCTTCTGCGGGGGTGGTGTTTTATCCTCTTTGACGTCATAGTTCCCCACTTTGAAAAACAATAAAAGCTTTTATTGGACTAACAAGGACGTTTTCAGTTCTGAAACTTACAGCATATTCTTATAATATAATGACCTCTTAGATGTCAAAAACTCAAGGAAAATGTGATTTCTCAATTCATCACGCCTTTTTTTTTTGGCCCCGCTTGATATGAAGCTGTTTTGAATGTTCAGTGTGTGTTCTTCAGAAGGAACTGCTTGCGAGCAGTGAGAAGACACAGGAGACTGAGGAAATGCTCACTGGTGCCGAAGAGAAGCTTAACACTATAAAGAACAACATGCTTCAGAACGATGGTATGCAGTGAATGAAGCTTCGACATGATCCGATTTATGTATATAAATATGATTGTAACAGATCTGATATAGTAAGTGTTACTTGATGATGTTTTCTCACAGGCCAGTTGGATGAGCAGCATGTGATGGACATCATAAGGGAGAAGCTAAACTCAATGCCTTGCAGAAATCAAGGATTCGTTCTGGATGGATACCCAAAGACCTATACACAGGCTAAAGAGCTTTTCCATGGTCAGCTTTCTTCCTTTTAAACAAACAAAACCCAACGTGGAAATATAAAGTCTTCACCTTTAACTTGTGAAATGTTTTCCAGATGCAAACATGGAAGTAGAAGATACCAGATCTTCAATATCTCAGTATAGCAAAGTGTTGATTCCAGGTTAGTCATTTCAGAAGATACTGATATATTTCACTTCTGCTGTAATGTTGTAAACGTTTAAATGCATGATTTAGCTTTTAAACATCTTAGTAATATCACAATAATGAAATGCTTTTCATTGTTTTTGTAATAAAAGAGCTATGGCAATAATAATAATAATACGTTGGAAAATAATTATTAACATTGAGAAGACTCTTCAGCTGTTTTTCACTATCCCGTTTCGGCCAGAAATACTGCACTTTCTGTTGAGCAAAGAACCCTGACTTTTTTATTATTACAGGTTCCACAAAAATGTCAAACACCAAATATTAATACTGTTTTCAACGTGATTAATAATTAGAAATGTTACTTGAGCAGCAAATCAGCATATTATTATGATTTCTGGAGGATCATGTGACACTAAAAATCACTGGAATAAATTACATTTTAAAATAATATTAAAATCAGCTGTTTTAAATTTTAAAAGTAATAATATTTCAAAATATTACTGTTTGTATTGTTTTAATAAAGAGTTAGTTCACCCCAAAATTGAAAATTCTGTAATTAATTACTTTAATTATCACTTTGATGCTTCAAAAAGTTCATAAAGAGATTGTAAAACTAACCCATATGAATTGAGCGGTTCAGAACAAATTTTCTGAAGAGACTCGATCATTTTATATGATGAAGAGATTGAATTTAGGCTTATTATTAAAGTGGTAAAGTATGATTTCTCTTTTCTAACTTTAGTTAGTGTGTAATGTTGCTGTTTGCGGCATAAACGACATTATCAAAGTTACAACGCTCAAAGTTCAAAGAAAAAGGAGATATCTGCTTTTAAATAAAGCGTTTTTTAAGGACTACAACAAACGGCTGGTAGAGACTACACAAGCTTCCTCCCGGGTTAGTGACATCAGTAACCCTAAAATTTACATACACCCCGCCGCCGGGACCACCACTGCGTGAGGTAATCGCAACTGCTAAAACACACAGGCTCTTGAAACCCCGCCCTCTGCAGCTGCTCATTTGCATTTAAAGGGCCAGACACAAAACGGTGCATTTTTGCAAATCCTAAAAAAATGTGACAACTTTAACATGCTATAAAAATATCTGTGAGGTATTTTGTGCTAAAGCTTCACACACACATACTCTTGGTACAAATAAATCAAATAAATTCAGATTTGGTGAGCATAAGCGACTTCTTTGAAAAAACGACCCTAAACTGTTGAACAGTCGTGTATTACACATCAACAGAAGTAAAACTGGGCTGGCAAATGCTGTGTTTCATGTTAACATTAACAAACATTGTCTTTTTTTTCCTTCAGAGTTCGTCTTCTCATTGGAAGCCACTGATGAATTTCTTAAAGAGCGCGTCCGGAGTCTCCCGCAGCATGTGGCAGAGGAAATGCACTGCACTCAAGAAGAGTTTACAGAGAGTCTTGCAAAATTCAGGGAGACTTCGCCAGAAGACGAGTCTTTGCTTGACTATTTCGATGAACTGGAAATCCACCCCGAACACATCGGTTAAAACCCAAACTTTCACTCTTATTTTTGTGCATACATAAGAAAATTGAACTGACTGGTAAGCTGATAGTCATGAAGCAGGGTGGTGCTGTTATTAAGAATATTGTTTTCATGATATCATTCTTAGACGTCGAGAGCGTGGCCGCGGTGGAGAAAATAATTAAGACGGTGGGGCGGCCCATGAACTATGGCCTGAGTCCTGAGGAAATGCAGGAGAAGAGGAAAGAGGATGAAAGGCACCAGCAGCTGAAAAAGGAGGAAGTTGAGAAAGAACTCGTGGAGAATGATAAAATGGCTGCGCTTTTGGACAAATGGGTACATTTGTTTTTTTTTAAATAAATAATATTTGGTCAATGACTATTTAAGTAATAGGAATACAGTAAAAACATTGATATTGCAAACCCTGGAAACCCTAATACATTTTTCTTCGAGATTCTATGATGATTATAAAGTTCAAAAGAACTTTATTTGAACTATGATTGTCGTAACAAGTTTTGGAAGCTTGTTTCCGCCACAGAATAATAATAAAAAAAGTAATTATGACTTTTTATCTCACAATTCTGACTTTTTATCTCAGAATTGCATCATATAAAGTCACAATTGCATGTTATAAAGATATAACTCACAATTCTGAAAAGAAAAAAAAAGAAAAAGTCAGTCTTTTCCTTAAAATTAAGACTTTATAACACGCAATTGACAGTTTATATCTCACAATTCTGAGAAAAGATGTCAGAATTGCGAGATATAATTTCACAATTGCGAGATGTCAACTTTTTATTCAGTGGCAGAATCCACAGAACAGTCGTGTTTCTCACTTGGACTTTTATTCTTGAAATTTCCTGTTTCTAGTTTTGCAGTCCTGTTGGCAGTTTTCTAGTGATTTGTGAAATAAAACTACTGTAAACATAAAAGTCCAAATGAGAGATATGGCATTTACCGCCCACAAGCATTTGACCAGTAGTGTATGTGAGCAGCCAAATCTTTCTCTTTCCCCTTTGAAACGACCACGTTGTTCAGCTTGTGTATGTGTGTTTGCAGAACAGGAACGTGGCCGAGGTAAAGAAGCAGGAGCAGGAGCTCTTAGAGACACGATCTGTCCCCGTGAGACACTACTTGATGAAATACGTCATGCCCACTGTCATACAAGGACTGGTGGACTGCTGTAAGGTCAAGCCTGATGACCCTGTGGACTTTTTGGTAACACTTGTATAAAGATATTCATAACCTGTTTTTTTATTTAACAACACACTATTTATTTAACTAAATTGGTGTCATATTCTCCATTTCAGGCTGAATACCTCTTCAGGAACGACTCAGATGATTAGCTCATTCTGCTATAACAAGAAAGTGTCATTAAAAGTGTTTTTTTTTTGTTTGTTTAATCTCTATAAACAGGTGTTAGATAGCATAATACAGTATTGAGTGTATTTAACAAACCAATCAATAAAATTATATAAAATAATGTGGAAAATATAAAAAACATAAATGTGAAACTTCATACAAGTTGAACTTCGCGTATCTTCGATATCAGAACATGAGGACGTGATTCCATCAGAAATCTCTACAGCCTGTCAAGGTACAACTGTGGAAAGCACTCGGATGCTCCCTCCAGTGTACCAGAGTATGTGATTTTACCCTTATTAGCTGATAATTCTGATTATGTTCAAGGACACATTTCGAACATAGCTGAGAAAACCTAGCGATCAGGTGTTTTCAGTCTTATCTGAAAAGAGCAGTGTTAGAGGGGTAACGCATGCATAAAACAATTAGGATACTTTTTTCATGTTAAGAGTAAAGTAATGTGTAACAAGTACGTGGATTACATAAGAAGAATTTAAAAAAAATATTTTTTATGTTTTTTTAACAAGCAATGTATTACAAGTAATGTGCATTACGTAATCTTAAATTGTGTAAAGATAGTAGCTTGGAGATTGGAGACAGGCTTATTTCTGTCATTTCAAGATTTTTCTATTGTATGTGCAATAAATTCAGACTCAGATCATGTAAAAATAAAGTTTATTTGAAATTACACCAAAATATTAACCCAAATGAGTTGTGTAAAACTGGAATGACTTAAGAATGACATATGATGTTCTCTCAACTCCAAGTCCTCCAGAGTCGCGGCCAAAGCCGAATCGAAAGACCGCTGTTCGCCCGCAGCATCTAGTTTGTTTTCAAGCATAGACTGTAAAAAAAGATGGACGTGATAGAAACTACACTAAATGACAGAAACTATCTTTGGAAAAAGGATATGTGAAGTGTAATTTAATTGTTTAGTTGGTCTCGCGTCCCATTGAATAACATGGGGAGGCGGGGTTTATGAGCTATACTAGGGGCCAATCCCAATTCTACCCCTTACCCCTTCACTTTCCCCTTCCCCTCCGTTTTGCGCGTCCACGTGAAAGGGTAGGGCTGTCCCAATTCTCTTTTGGTTGGAGGGGGAGGGCTAGGGTGAAGGGCCAGATAGCCCTTCAAACGAAGATTTTTCGGGAGCACACTTCAAACGAAGGGGTATGAGAAGTGTCACTGCTAACCCAGACTGGCTGCCCAAGCGACAAAGGAGACCCATAAATTTAAGTATTTGTGGCTTTAATAAGTATTATAACGACAAATAATGATTTGCTTTATGACGTTTGACCGAGACGTTTTGGCTTCACTTTTGAGGGCTTGTGCGGCACGCTTGTTTTCAAGTAGCAGGGAATTCCCCTATGGAAATCACAGCGCATGAACCGCCACAACTCTGCCATCATTGTGTTAAAGGGCTAGTTCACCCAAAAATGACAGTTAAGTCATTAATTACTCACCCCCATGCTGTACCAACCCCGTAAGACCTTCGTTCATCTTCAGAACACAAATAAAGATATTTTTGATTGAATCTGAGAGCTGGATCAGTCCTACATAGACTGCCCAAGGGACTGGCTCTTGACGGCCCATAAAGTCATTAAAGAAAAGGTTTAAATATTCCATGTGCCTACAGAGGCTCAATTATAAGTTTATCAAGCGACGAGACTACTTTTTGTGCGAAAAAAAACATAAATAACGACTTTATTCCACTATTCTATTACTTCCTTATGGGCGCATGCGCGAGAACTGAGACGAGGACGTTCTCCTTCGACTACTTTTTGTTACCGGCTGCTCACCGCTTAGGAGTTTTACCGCCCCCTACCGTATAAGATGACGTGCTGATATAGCTGGAAGTGCAAAACTTTCTGTTTACAAGCAGAGGAAGATGCGCGCTGTACATACGCTTTTCAATTTGCGTATTTTCCGCACTATAAGGTGCACTTAAAAGCCTTTAGTCTTCTCAAAAAACGACAGTGTTCCTTATAATCCGGAACGCCTTATATATGGATCATCATCTTATACGGTAGGTGGCGGTAATACTCCTAAGCGGTGAGCAGCCGATAACAAAAAGTAGTCGAAGGAGAACGTCCTCATCTCAGTTCTCGCGCATGCGCCCATAAGGAAGTAATAGAATAGTCGAATAAAGTCGTTATTTATGTTTTTTCGCACAAAAAGTATTCTCGTCGCTTGATAAACTTATAATTGAGCCGCTGTAGGCACATGGAATATTTAAACCTTTTCTTTAATGACTTTATGGGCCGTCAAGAGCCAGTCCCTTAGGCAGTCTATGGAAGAGTGATCCAGCTCTCAGATTCAATCAAAAATATCTTCATTTGTGTTCCGAAGATGAACGAAGGTCTTACGGGGTTGGTACAGGATGGGGGTGAGTAATTAATGACTTAATTTTCATTTTTGGGTGAACTAACCCTTTAAGCCCGCCCACCAACTCTATACACGATGTGATATGTTTTTTCTACTTCGAAAGCCAACGGCGAGTTGCTAGACCACACTGGCTGCAAAATCATTTTTGCTGCCGCTAGGGTGTGTCTAGATTTCTAGGCTACATGCTGATACTTTGGGCTTCAAATGTTAAATGGAGGGCCTTATAGTGTAACTCGACTTGTGTGACTTACCTGGTATTACATACCTGGTGAAACTGGTAAAACAAGAGGCTTAATGTCTCTAGAACTAAAACATAATAGGAATGATTGTTGTTTCTAAATTACCACGCTTCCCTGATAAAACAACACATTGTGTTTATTTTCAGAAACATTTTGTTTTTAATGTTGCACCAAGGTGTGTATATAAATTGGCTGGAACTTCTTAGCCAACTGTGGAACAAGAGGTTCAAGAGGTTTGTGCACCATAAGGAGGAAACTTTGTAGTCATGTCAGGAACCTGGGAAGCTTCTTTGACACGGAGCTCTAGAACCGTAGCAGGGACTGGAGATGCAGGAGAATGAACCTTCACAGTGATTCTGTGGAGCAGCAGTGACAGGAAACTTTATGGCTGTCTTCACTGGGAATTCTGGAGCAGCCCTGACAGGATCTCTGGGCCCAAGGCAGCTGAGAAAGAGGGCTATGTGAAACCCCCTCTCTGGGACCCGGATACCAGCGGCAGAAACTTCTAGGGCGTCAGTCCGAGGAACTTGTGGGACGGGCCGAACAGAGAGCTCTGGGTGACTCCATTCTTAAAAATATGATTGGATGGTGCAGTACCTAACTAAAACTAAACAAACTATTTACAATATACATCCCTAGGCAAGTAGTTCTGCAAGACGCAAAAACTACCGCCTCAAACCAAGGCGCCAGACGCAACCGAGGCCTGCCAGCCCCGCAAGACGCTGAGACTGGAGAGATGGGGGGTGCTAACTAACTAAATAAAACTAAACTAAACTAACTATTTACAATATGCACATATCCCTAGGCAAGTAGTTCTGCAAGACGCTAGAACTACCGCCTCAAGCCAAGGCGCCAGATGCAACCAAGACGCAAGACGCTGAGGCTAGAGAGATGGAGGGATCATCTGTGTCAGCCCGCCAGACGCAAGCCTAAACTCTCTCTATGACCTGAAACACAATTAGAAAGCATTTTTCATAAGGTATTAAAAATACTTCTGTGACATATATAAGGATTGAGTATCTGACAGTTACAGCAGGTAATGAAAGGTAATGTAAAGAAGCTGATGTCCATATTCAGATAATCAAGCCAAATTAACAAAAATCCCCAAAATAGGCCAATATAAATATGCCTGGCCTGTCTTAGACTGTCTTAGTACCTTGAACCAGTCATGGGAGAGCATCAGATGGACTCCAGATGGAGTCTCCTCTTTGGGTCGCTCTTCAGGCAACCTCGAATAAAGCGGCAACATTCTGTGCAAAAAGATAGAGAGTTGTCTAATTATTTCCTTCAACTTTACACTTGCTTTCTATGCTGTAAAAATGGGAAAGATTCCTGCATTATCCATAAGAACATCCATTTTGTTCTAACCATCTGAGAGGTTCGGCTGGAACCAGACATCAGGGTCCATCAAAGCAATATCTCTGCTGTCTGGGAATCGGCGGCCGATCATTGCAAACAGCAGCACCCCCAGCGACCACACCGTTGCCTGCTTCCCATGGTACTTGCCCTTCTCAAAGTACTCAGGAGGGCAGTACCTTGCTGTGCCTGGAGATAGGAGTTTGTCACATGCGTAAGCTAGCCTTATTGACTAGCCAGTATTGACTATTCTTTGAGAGTTTTGTTAGTGTGTTGTTAAAATCTCACTGTGTGATGTCTGATTAAGACATGACACAACTGGTCACTAGAGTTTAAATCCTACAAAATATGTTTTAAAGATAACACATACCACTGTAGTTTTTGTAGGATGAGCTTTACATGAGGTCCCCGCAGCCGAAATCGATCAATTTGACCTCCAGGGTCTCTGTGTTGACTAGGAGGTTCAGCATTTTGATGTCTCGATGCAGGACACCCCTAGAACAACACAGGACAGCAGCTTCGATCACCTGCCGCATGAAGTGACAGGCCAACTTCTCGCTGAAGCGGCCTCCAGATTGCAGCCAAAAGCTGTGCATGTCCATGCAGGGTGAGGGCCGCTCTAGGACCATGATGTACTGCTCGCTGAGGTCCTGCCACTCCAGCAGCTTTATAATGTGGCGACAGCGTGGGCTTTGATTGGCCATTGCTGTCAGGGCCACCTCAAGTGGAACCGGTTTGGGGTGGTCAGGCTAGAAGAATGACAGTTTTTATTATTTTTAAATAAAGGATTGGTTTCTCAAATAAGGATTTATCCCAGTCTGTCTGTCTATTGAAATATATATGATTTACATTAAATTACATTGCAAAGATAAAGAGCACAGTCTACGTACAAGGCGGATGTATGGCTCGTTCTCTCTCTTCACTGTGAATTTCACAGCTACTCTGAGGCACGGGTCCCTTCATAGACTGTGCCAAATCCTCCTTTCCCCAATTCCTTGCCAATGTCGTATAACCAGCAAATGTAATCTATTAAAACAGAATTATATTTATTTGTTTACCGTTTAATAAAGCAGTGTCCCACAGTGATGGATGATGAAATGTTATTTGAACTTTTAAAAATTTGTCACATGACTATTTAAATGAACTGCAAAAAAAGGCAAATGCTCATTTAAAATTATGGAGGGAAAAAAACCCTAAAAGCAGAAACAGCTGCATTATTATAAAACACATGCATTCTCTTAAAAATATTCCATATATTTTGATCCTGTGTCACCTGATGATGGCCTGGGCGGACTGTCCTCATCTTGAGGCTTGGCGTCCTCCATTTGCTGGTTTCCGGCAGTGGTGGAGGGGACAGGACTACTGGAAGGAGGTTCCTGATGATCATAATCCTCTACAGTACAGATGATGTCCTGTAAAGTCTGATCTAAAGAGAGAAATATCAACCACAAGCTTGTTTTAAATCATATCATCCGTCACATCTGATTTCATCTATATTCAAACATTCATCACATCGTGGAATAAAGTCATTTATCTGACTTTTCATAATGTGTGATGTGGGTTTTTTATATTGTATAAACGATTAAGAGAGTTTGTGTTGTCCAGAGCTCATCATTTACCATCAGTACACCTCCTGGATAGGGCTTCATCAGTGTCCTGGTCCACCTCACACTGCTCCACCTGCTCATCCACCTGAGCTTTGGTGGATTTGGGGCGAGACGAACCAAAGAAAAAAGAGGCAAACCTCCGAAACTTCATCTTTTTCTGCCTCTTATTCTTTGTTTTCTCTGTCCCTCTCTGCTTTCTCTCCTGCCCGCCTCCCTCACCGATGCCCACCGGCGTCTCGTCAGGCCGAGGATGGAGCTCCGCCTTGTGGCCGGTGGGTGTCAGTGTTGCTCGGGGATTTAGTAGTTCTGAAAGAGCTCTCTAGCGTTTGTTTGCAGATGCCACTTGCTTGGTTACTTTATCCAGTGAAATGACATAGGCTCCATTTTTTTTTTTAAGTGTGGGTTAAATATTTCAATTGGATTCATTCTGAATTTTTACAAGGATTATAATTTTTTGCCCATTTCAGATGTTCTGAGACCGAAAAAAGGTTTTCAAGCAGTACTCATTCAATTAATATTTTTTTTTGTTAATATCAGTTTACTCTTAGCTATTTGTTTTATTTTTCAAGTTATATATATTTTTTTGTTCAAAACATTGCTAAGTATAAATATTTTTCATTAAGATCTTAAATAAGAAAAAGTTGTTTCAACGAATGTAACATTTCCAGGTTACACACAGGCCAGCGCATGGGCATTAAACACAATTCTCCACCAGTGACAGTCACCAGACCACTCTTCAAGTCGCTCCGTGGATCACGAATAATAATTTACTTCCCAGCAGGCACAGGATATAGACTACAACGTCATTTAGACGTTGGATTTTGGTTGAAATTGAAAGTCGAGTTGACGTTTAAATCCAATGTTTGTTTGACGTCAAGCTCAAAATTTGTATTTTAAAGTCACACCATGATGGTGGTTAGAGTATGCTTTAGTTGTACTCTTGACCTTTGACACTTTAATATAAAATTTTCTCCATGGCTGCCATACATGTGTGTAGGGGTGGAATGGTACACAGAAGTCACGGTTCGTTTCATACCTCGGTTCAGACATCACTGTTCAGTAAAAAGTGTCTGGATCAAAATATCTTATTATGTACACAATGCCCTCAATGTCCAAACCCCATCTCTGCCATAATAATTAATAAAGTCTGGTTTCTAAAGTACTTGTATTAATGTTCATGTGTAGCCTAAATGGGTTCCATTCAGACCTACTGTTATATGTCAACAAGATTCAAAAAAACATTTTCATCTGCTATACCCAATGTTTAGATCTGTTTGGGTTATTATGCAAATTTGCAAATACGTAATTATATTATGCACTGTTTGTCCATGTTAACAAACAATTTCTAAAAACTTGTAATACATTTTTTGTTTGTCTTGAATTAAGTAATCAACTCAGTGATTTTCATGATGATATCTAAAGGTTAAAATTTTGACCCTGTTCACGTGAGAAAAAGAATGAATATGCTTATGGGATATATTTAGGTCTTTTTCTAAACTTTCCCCTAATGGGATTCTTCTGTTTTTTTTCCCCCCCCTTACTCGGGACATATTGAGGATAGAAAATCAGTTGAGTTTGCTTCTGTTGCAATTTGTTCATCCTTTTTTTTTTCATAAAATGACTGGACTATAAGGAGAATGCAGAAGACAAAAGGTAACAAGTGTCTGGATCAAAAAATCTAATTAATCCATGTAGGAGAAACAAAAGGAAATATTTCTTAGCTTAGTGACAGTTGACCTGAGTGGTCCTTGAAGAATGACTGATTCTCTGCCCCTTATGGTGACATCTGTTTGCTTCTATAGTCTTTTACTGTAAGATGTCAAAAAGATTCTACAAGACATTTTCACCTGGCTATACCCAATGTTTAGATATGTTGTGTTATTTATGCAAATGCACTAAGCATACGTAAGATAATGCACCGTTTGCTCATGTTAACACAATTAAAAAAAAACTTGTAATGCATTTTTGTTTGTCTTGATCAGAAATTTTCATGATGATATCCAAAGTTTGACATTTTACGTGAGAAAAAGAATGAACATGTCGGCGTATGAATAAGCTATATTTGGGTATTTTTCGAAACTTTCCCCCAATGGGATTCTTCGGGGCTTTTTTCCCTTACTCGATCGAGACCTATTGAGAATATAAAATCAGTTTAACGTTAGTTTAGTTTGCAATTTGTCCCCATTTTTGTCTTAAAATAAAACAAGTTTTGACATGTTCGTGACGATGTTATGACAAAATATACACTATAGTTTTGCTAGAATGCTAGTTGCTGCCCCTTTAAATAGTAATAGGTTACAAAAACAAGACGTGTGTCAGCTAGCGTCAGCGAGGCCGTGCGTCATGGCGTCACTTCCCGTACCAACTGGCAGTTGCTGTTGTTGGAGCGCCATGTTATTTCAAACAAAAGAAACAACTCCACTGCCTTCGTAACAGTTCATGACAGGCTGAAACACAATGGCGGAATATAACCTGCTTCTCAGCTTCTCATAAACCGGAGATTTTCACAATGCCTTTGTAAGTATCTCGACGGAGGTAAAGGACAAACGTGGTCGAAGCAAACGCAAGGTCTTTTGGGCCTTATGTCACGAATCGGTTGAAAACTCGACACGCTGATATAAGCGTGTAATGGTGCTGTTTAGTTGTTGAATTAGTCCACAGTGTATTAATATTGACAGCAATAATGTTGTCAGCATGCAGTTGTTAATGAGATAAAATGATCACCACCCGTCAGATATAACGTTAGAGGTTGCGCTCATGCTATTAATCACGCCGGTTTGAGTGAAAGTTATAGGTAACGTTATTAAATCTATTGCATACAATAGTTGTTGAACTTTCTGATATTAGATCAGTAGTGCACGTATTGGTGTAGGTCAGTGGTTTTACTAACACCCTTAAAGGGGGAGTTCGCACAGACGCGTTCAAGCTTACGAATAAAAACGGGCTAAGCAGAACAGAACACAATGCATGGACCATTTTAAATTTTGAACTATTTTTATCTTGACACATGGTGTCCGTGGACGCTGGACGCGCGAGACCCTGGGAACAAACGGCGAGCCGTGACGCAATGGTCAGAGACACGTAACGTTACGCGCATAATTTAATTAAACTTAAACGCACCACGTGTGAACAGCGAATAAACATCAAGGTGCGCGATAAATACGATATTTGTTCGTCAAAATATTTGCTCTACTACGAGCTGTTCTCTACTTTGGACTCAGAAAGTGTTTGTTTATACTGGAACGTCTGCACTGAATGTGTTCTGTTATTTTTGGTCATAGGAAAAAACATAATCTGTAATATTTCCTTTATGTATTCTTTTGCAAAGAATTGATGAAATAAGATGTTCACAAACTAGTACTGGCAACAATTGACTTGACATATTAAATTATGTGTGTAAAGGTAGCTTCCTTACTGTCTTTAATTTATATTATGTAAAGTTGAACAAGAATGAACGCAAACAAAATGTTGTAGTTAAGAGTGGGAAAGTCTGAATGTCTCATAACCCCCGGCTTTACGAGTTGGGGGAGTGTCGGTGAGAAAATATTCGACTCCAATTATAGATGCAGCCTATGTATTGACAGTAAATTTGGTGAGATAAAAGAATACACTTTTATTCATACTCGTACTACTTTGTGTACATGCTAAGTTACATGTACGAAAACTGTCAGTATTGTACAATTAGCATATAATATATTAGATGGGAACAACTTTGACATTAAACATTTGTGATGCGATCTGGGAAAACCCACCACATGGTGAAATTTGACGTATTAAGGCCAATTTATACTTCTGCGTAGGGTGCGCGTAGTAGGGACGGCGTAGCATACGCACAGACGCGTCCCATACCGCGTACCCTTCGCCGTCGCCTGACGCGCACCTCTTCAAAAATGTAACTACACGTCGCGACGACGCGGACCGCAAGATCGGTGATTGGTCGGCTTGGTAGCATCGCATTTCCTGATTTTCCTCCTACGCATTTCCGCACGTACCTTTTCACGCATTTCCACCACTGTCTATGATTTCCACACGCACCATCTCCTCCAACGTCTTCTGTCATTTCTGCCTTTCAGTTTTAGTAATTTCACTAAAGTGAACTGTTTTTCCACCTCAATAAGCTCCAACTCCAACATGATCAGCTCTCTTTCAGTCGATATTGCTTGTCGTAACCTAGCCGCGAGTGGAACATTAAAACCCTCCGCCGCCAACTAGCGTTTCGGAGCAGTACTGCAGAGCAACCAAGACCTGAACGCAGAAGTATAAATGCTCACAACGGCGTCGCCTACGTGCGTAGCCAACGCCGTGCACTACGGCGTACCCTCGACGCAGAAGTATAAATTGGCCTTTACAGGGTTTGAGACCATATTAAAGCTGGGTTCAAGCCCTTTCCAAATCTGGTTATCTGTAACAAAAGTCATGGTTATCTGAAGTCGGCTGATCGCTATGATTTTCAGAAACAGAATTTTCAGAAAAACTGGTTTAAATGAACTGTCACATCCTGTTAGCGCGACGACTGGCGCTCCCTTTTTTATTGCCTTTTTTCATATCACATATTTTAGTAATCATCATAGATTAGGTATCATTCGAAAGCTTACAAACTCAAAAATCAACCTGTGAAAACCGTTTTGAAATTGGATGATTGAGAGGCGAGCAAGGTCTTATAAACGAGCAGCTTCAAACTCTGTTCTCTTGTGCTCCGCACACACGTAGCTACGGCGTGAGTTCGACGCAGAAGTTTAAATTGGGCTTTAGGCTTGCATGTTTGTAGGCTCCAAATGTTGTTAGCGTTTTATCAGCCGCGATGGCAAACATACTGCTCTTCTCCACGTATATGCATCATCTAATCAACTAATTAATTACATTATAATTATATGAAAACATGTACTCTAGGGTACTGTATACATACCATTTTAATGTCTTTGTTTTAAACCAGTATCTGAAGTGTCGCACAGCCTCACATGTCAAAACAAACTCCATGAGGAGTCAGTGATAGTTTTTGTTTCGCCTCTAGAGGCCGCTCGCGTACTGTATAGTGACAGCAGCCCCTTCTCCGTAACGGACGCAACCCGGAAAAGGTATCGGTATGGATTTTTGTTGATAACTGATTGTGCCAGCAATCGGTTATTGGTGCAGATTTATCAGCTAAACTGATCAATTAGTTGACCTCTGTCGTATTTATCGATTTAATTTACAGCACTTTCATGAATCGAATAAAAACATAACACACCTGATGTGCATTTTCACCATTTTGTAGAAGTAGAGTTAAAAAAAAAGCTGAATGTTTTGTAGAAAAGGTACGTCATCGTTATCTTCCTCTGACCTAGTATGACTTGAACGCATGTGATGTCATAATTTCGACTTATAATTTTTATACAAACTTCCCCAGAGGACTGGAATGTACCATTAATCTTTAGACAATTTTGACACAACAGTGGTCAGGTCAGGTGATTGAAGGCTGAAATTTCATAACATGCAGAATTTCCAACAACTTGTAACGAGTTCAACAAAGATGCGAACGGCTTCTGTGACCACGTTCTATGCTTACCACTATGTTTCTGTTAAATCTGACAATTAATGTTTTTTTTTGTTTGTTTTTTTTCACAGTCCAATTACCAATCAGGTGCAGACAGTACAGCAGACCCCAAAGCATTATGGGATCACGTCTCCTATCAGCTTGGCACCGCCTAAAGAGGCCGATCTGGTCTTTGCGCGGAAGCTGATGGAGACACTCCGACCCTTCGGCGTCTTTGAGGAGGAGATGGAGCTGCAGCGGAGGTAAATGAAGCATGCATCACTGAGTCAAACATGTATGTGGATATGCATCATGACAGTTAGATCTGCAACTAGCTCTTTAACAGTTACACCTTTAACTTTTTAAGTTGACTTCTTAAAAGTAAATTCACAATGTTCATCAGTAAATTACTTTTATTTACTTTTATAGACTTTATTTTAGGGATGCACCTAAACCGATAATTTTTTTTTTAATTGAAAGCCGATAATCAATATATTGGCCAATAAAGTTTTTTATGTAATTTTTGAGAGCCTGATTACAAAATCAAAATTCTCGCCATTAAAATCCATGTCCCAAACACACTATTATAATGTTCTCATTATAATTTTATGTAGCCTGTATGACAGACACGTTGCACTTAACTGTATTTTCCTTTTTTGAAGTAATTCCAATCAATTCAAAACCGTCATGTCGAACAGTGCACACTAGTGTCTCAGCTGAAGGAACATTTTTTTTTTTATTGGGAGGATAACGCTAACATTAAAAATGTGTAAACTTATATCGGCCGATATCGATGTGGTGGCCGATATATTGTGCATCCCTGCTTTATTTCCCTCTATTTTAAAATAAATGATTATCTAACTATCTTATGTTACAATACTATAAATGTCTGAAGTCAAATGTGCTTCTGATTTGTTTGTTTCTGTCAGCTCCATGAACATATAGGGCTGGGTACCGAGTTCAAGAAAATGCATGTTTCTAAATTACAATTTAGAGTGATGATCTGTTATTATCAGAGGTGACAGTGTAATGCATTTAAATTCATTTTCATTCAGTTTCATTTTTAAATCTCCTTCCCAGGTCATTTCATTTTTAAACAATGCATTAAGATAAGGCAGAAACAATGAGCTCATTGATGTAAAGAAAACATGTTGTTAAATGCTTAGGAAACATGGAAAACTTTAGCATTGGTGCTTTTTACATACTCAAAAAATGAGTGTGAAAAAGTCAACAAACACTCCAAAAAATGCTGGCTTGTTTTAACCCAATTTTGGGTAAAATATGGACAAACCCAGCCATTGGGTTAACCCAGTGGCTAGGTTTATCCATATTTTACCCAAAATTGGGTTAAAACAACCCAGAATTTTTTAGAGTGAACTGAAAAATAAAATAAAAATGTAGGTAATATTTTAATTGATAAAACTGGTAACATAAAATTGGTATCGAAAAAGGTATCGTTCAGGAACCGGTATCGAAGTCAAGGTATCGGTATCGAACATTTTGTTACGATTAGGGTTGGGAATCGTGAGAAATTTTCCGGTTCCGGTTCCGATTCCGGTTCCGCCAAACGATTCCGGTTCCGGTTCCGGTTCCCATTCAATTAAAAATATTAGTAAGAGAAAAATCCACAATCCTTTTTGTGTTTATTTCTTATAGTACATGACAAATTAGTTTAACAGACTGGTAATGTAAACAAACTCAAAATATTATTAAGCAATCTTTGCAAAAAAAAATTGTATATATATATATATATATATATATATATGAAGAGCTCTTTTCCAAAACGCTATAAATCCATTTCAATAGTTTTCAGGAAAACTACATTTTTTACCTAGACCCACACATTTTGTGAATATTCAAATTATCCTGTTTAAATGTTTTATTGGTTCAGTCTGAACATTTTGAACAATAATTATTAAATCAAACAACAATATTGTTAATGATAATTTAAAAGTTAATTTTATTTTTTTCCAAAACGCTATAAATCGAAATAAACCTCAAACAAATAGTACCAATTTCAGCATATGCATGAAAAAAACAAATTATTAATACCAATTTCAACATATGCATGAAAAAAACGAATTATTAAAAATGATCAATATATGATAACGATATTCAAAAAAGGGATGGGCACCCCTCCAGCACATGCACACACGCACACAGGCTACATAACATGTGAGCAAAGCGGAGCAGCATGACGCTTAAATATAAGTTAAAAAAAAAAAAAAAAAAAAAATAAACATTTCACATTTGTTTTTAATAATATTACATTACTTATTTTTATTATTTCATCTATGTTGAGTAGGCTATGAAAAGGGAACCGCATGAGATGAGTAAGATAGGATCAAAATTCAAAAGCTGCCCAATATCGGAAAATATTTGGAGTGCGTCAGACATGATTTTGACCACTTATTAAGTTTTGTTTTGTAGAAAGCTTGTAAATTTCGTTTCATATAAATTGTATCTTCATTTTAATAAATGTTTCATCGACAAATTGACTGGATTAATACATTAGAAGTAAATATCAGACAATATAATCAGGACACAGAGGCGCGCAGGTGAACCGGAGCGCGTCTCATAATATGAACCGAAACACCGCGATGCTTGCCTCACACAGGCCTGAGAACTAAGCTACAGAAAGCTTTAAATATCTACTTTTAAACAAAACAATTAAAAACTAAAATAAATTGGCAACTCTCTGTGTATGTAGGCTAATTCGAAGTATGCGTTTCTCTATGCCCGTTCACTGCGAAGATGGCGAGTAAGCATCATCAACTTTATCTTTGTTGCTGACACTGAGACCCCGTTTACACCTGGTATTAAAATGCGATCTGTATCCAGATAAGTTATCCGGATAATAAGTACTGATTCCATTTACACCTGGCCACATAAATGTGTTTTTGCAAAACGGATATAAATCCGATCTTCACCTCCTGCGTTATATGCAGATTTATTGGATTGCACGCCACCAAAAGCAACAGATCTGAGCGGCATTTTATTGATCATCAGCTAATTTCCAAATCAGAGACATCAATAAGAGAGAGTGGCAACAGGCCTGGTAAGATAATTTCGTTTCTTTACTTGAAGATGTGTTAACTGCGTCTGTGACTTACTTTCACTTTTATTTGCGATGTTTGCACGTTGAATAGACGCTCAGCTGCTCATCTGCGGTGATGCGTGTCGCATCTGACTAGGCTATAACATGACATATAGCCTATATAACACGCTCTCACTCGTTTATTTTTTAGCATTTTTGGGAGGAGTAAAATATACATATGTGGTTTCAACAACCAGATTGCGTTTACACCTAGTAAAGATCCGGACACAATGCGAGCCAGACTACCTCCAGATGTGGTCAGGCAGATCCGATCACGATCCGATCACAACGCGTTTACACCTTGCATTAACATGCGTTTTTTATTATCCGGATAACTTATCTGGATACAGATCGCATTTTAATACCAGGTGTAAACGGGGTCTGACAGAAAACACTAGTTTATTAATAAACAATTCAAATGTTTCATGCATAATCATTACTTTTGCCGGTTCTTTGTGGCAAGCTTTATGCATACGTTGAGATGCGGAATATGCAATTAAAAACGCTCATATGGTTTCTCTCCCATTTAATTAAATCAATATATGTGATTACTGATAATACAAATGGCTTAAATGATCTACTACTAGTCGACTAGAAAACTAGGACTGATTTTGAGGAATGAATGAACATAATAAACCTCTGTTCAGAGTGCCGCCGTGCTGGATTGTGTAGAGCGCTCATTGAATTTGAGGATTTATCGTGTTTAGGCTAAAAACAGGGCTGGTGCTTATCGTGGTTTGGAAAGAAACTGTATCTTGCAGTACATTTTAAACAAGGAAATATAGCGATTCGGCATGAAACGTTGATAGAGCAGTGAAAGGGTTCTGTCCGCAGCAGAATGACACGACAAACTCATTTTTTTTAAAAATGTCGTTTAACGCGTTTTGGAAAAGAGCTCTTCATATATATATATATATATATATATATATATATATATAAAGGAAATAAAAAAATTCTGCATTCTCTATAATAATTTAGACCTCTCCTTTATTGTATCTCCAACAGTGAAGAATACCCTCTCAGAAGGAATAGTATATGCTTTAACACACATATGTGTGTAGAACAGATTATTTTTTTAAACGGTTTGAATGATTGATTCATAAAGACTTTACTTATTTCATTACTGGATAAATCGGCGCTCTATCAGTTAATAAACAGAACTGCATGCGTCTTGCGGAAGAACATTGTTGCCGGAGCTACTTCTCTCTGTTTATGTCCATGACGAGTCACGCAGGCATTGGGCTACTCCGCAGCAGCTGCGATCCGCCGGCCAGTCTAAAGAAGTCCTAGTATTAACGCTTATTACAGGCTTTACGTAGTGATTCAAGATAAGACAAAAACACGGTTTGAAAAAAAAAACATTATGATGCACTCGCTCATTGTATATATTTTGTAAATTCTGAACACAAAAAATATACGGACTGCATCTGTTTTGACCACTACCGTCAATGTTTACTCAAACTATAATCTCACTAATTCTGTAACGGAAATCATTTGAATATGTGAAACAAATAAATATGGAGACTGTGATTGCAAAGCAGTTTCATATCGACAACTGCTCTCTCTCTCTCTCAGCGCAAACAGATTTGAATGAAGGCTAGAGAGTGACTCGGCGGTCGGCGCGCGCAGCGTGTGTGTGTCTGTGTGTGACAAATGCAACGCGTGTGAGAGCAAATCGCAACTTCAGTGGTGAAGTTTTTGTCATTTAGGAATAAGACGGCGTCTTCTACTCCCAGCACTTCGCCCACATGATGATATCGCATCGGCATCAGAACCGTTTTCGGAACCGAAACTTAGGAATTTTGCACGGTTCCGGTATTTTTTCAAAAACACAACCGGTTCTGGAAAAGAACCGGTTCTCGGTTCCCAACCCTAGTTACGATACCCAGCACTATGAACATATCAGTTTGCTTTCTCACATCACTAGCTTTGAAAATGCAACTTTTTTAGCTTGCAAATGAATGCATATAAATGTTAGCGTCCTTAGCCTTGATTGCAAACATACTGCTGTTCTCTCTCTATTAATGCAACATATAGTCAACAAATGAATGACCTAATAATGATATGAAAATATCTATGGTAGTGTACTGTATAACATACCGTTTCAAACGCATGCCCCGACACGTGTCAAAACCAACTCCATGAGGCGTCAGTGATAGTTTTTGTTATCGCCTCTATAGGCCGCTCTTGTTCTGAATAAAGTAATGTACACTTCTCAGCAACAGACTCAACACAGAAAAACTTATTATATAACATTTTTCCAGCAATCAGTTATCGGCCAAACCGATTGATCGGTCGACCTCTAGTAAAAAGAGCGGGATACTGTCATCAAAAAATCCTGATGCCACCCACACTGCTGAGAGCGCCAATTAGATGAATGTGTAAATATATGCTGTCCTCTTACTAACAAAACTCACCACTGTATGTTATTGTATGTATGGATATGTTTGCACCAGCAAATGCATATCCACAGACTTAATACAACAGATTGTTTAAACGCAAGCAGGTATTCAGTATTAAACATGGAAAAAACGTGTTCCATATTAAAAATTTCAATTTCTATTATAAAGCAGCTCTCCAGTGTGTTCATGTTTTTACTCACGGATGTCTGACTTCGACGGTCTAAACAGAAATGAACTGTTGAAGGAGGCGGAGCTTCAGAGCATACCTAGCTATTACGTATTGGCCCCCACCAACGGTAGTTCGAAGGTTTTCGATGGAGTAAACTTTTCTGGAAAGTTCGCTTTGGCAAGCTATTTCAAATTCCCAAAACAAACTTAATTTTTGAATCGATTTTGTTCTGAATAACGCCACACCAGTTCGTTCTTTCAATTTTTGCTGTAATATCGGGGACTTTACTTCCTGGAGGATGTCCCATTCAGCAACTGGCTTTTTACAAAATATTAAAATAATTTTAAAATGATATTGAAGGCACAGTAAAATTATATAAATTGTTGGCAACTTGTAGCCAAGTTATGTTTTGTTTTAAAAAATTACAAAAAGGACAAAATGAAGACACAACTATGGTATTTCCTACTTTTATCAGTTTATATTACACATTATTTAAAATATAAAACTATTTCACAATATTAGTTTATTTTTCATCAAATAAATGCAGCCTATAAGCTAGGCCTGCACGTTTTCAAGTTTTTCATTAACCGTTAACCGAGGCCCTTATCGGTTAATACTCGGTTAACCATGTGCGCGCCGCAACCTCGAGATACAGAGTTAATTTTTAACACCTTTAATGACCCCATTTGAAACGAAATTAATTTATAGAAATAAAACGCAGTGGTAAGTTCAGAGCAGTTAAAGTAGGCGCGTTTCCATCACCCTTCAAACTGAAATTGCCCATTGAAAATACGCGCATTGGCAACACGTCCATTTCGCAAAAACTCCGTATCCGCAAATAATAATAATCATCATCATTATTGTAACATTTTATTAGGCTGCATATATAGAAGACGCTTTTATCCAAAAAAGGAGCAAAGCACAAATTAACACAATATTTTGACACATATCCAGTGTGTGTGCTTTGTGGAGGCTGCGAGACGCCCATGTGAACACTTGCAGTTTCATTGCAGTTCTTTCAGTGGAAACAACTTAAAATACTCTTTCATTTCTGGTCATAAAGAAAATAATAATACATTATTCGCAAATACATTTATTTGCGTAAACTCACAATAACAAGAAAACGTTGTGCTTTAACAAACAGGCGCGCTTCATGATCTCCGTGAACTGGAGCGCGAGAACTGAAACAGCCACCGCATTCGAATTTGTTCGTTTTAAATTGGACATTTAAAGCTTTTGTAGACTAAAGCTTTAAATGTCCAATTTAAAATGAACAAATTCGAATCGAAAGCCAATATCTTCTGACTATGTAATTATGTAGTCCGCTAATTATGTATTTCTCTCTAAAGGTGCATCCGGGGATGGAGATTTGTTTTTAGCAGAAACTGATTTAGAAAACAATAGTTTATTAATAAACAATTAATGCCTCGTTATGTTATATTATTTTATTATCAGACACATTTATTATATCTTATAAATCATCTAAATCCCCTTTCTGTAGGCTGTGGTTACGGCTCTTCTCATTCAGCACTGCGGGGAAAATCATTTCCAGGTTCTAATCTGGCCTCAGAAAACCAGTAAAATCTTTTTTTTTTCCATATTCATTTGTCAAATATTTTAAATGTTTAAAGGGGCAAAAAATCAAACAAATATCTGAAAATTCGTCGATATATAGCCTATATATTTTTGCGCAGCATTTGACGTAGACCTACAGTTCAAATTAACATTTTGGTGTTCAACTCTGCGTTTTACAAAATACAACAACCGTTCATTTTTCGTTTTGCAATTAGGCCTACGGATTAAATAAGGGAAAACGAATGAACACAAAACAAGTACACTGACCGTTTGGACATATACGAGGCAGAGTTCTTTTTTAAAATTCATAAAGGATAGAAGGAATAGCCTACTAGACAAAACCTCAAAGAAATGCCACAATCAAGACCGCGGAGCAGAAATGAGGGAGAAACACACAGAAACTCTGTGACTGTCCCTGCCATTAATGCTTGGATGACACACCACGTCTACTTTTATAAATAAGAATAATGTTTCGTGCGGTGGCTGTGACTACCAACGTCCGTTGCCATTATTTTTGGAATGGCTTATCGCGAAAGGAAAAAAAATGTTTTAGTCACACCGTTAATAGAAACGCTGTCATTTCACAATATTTTTTTATCGACAATCAGAAAAAAAACCCGCAAAAGTTTTGTGCAAATATGTATTGACGCCACTTAACCGAGCAAAAAGGTTTCACTCGGTTATCCAATTTTAAACGGTTAATCGGTTAACCGGTTAACCATGGACACCCCTACTATAAGCATAAGAGACTTCTTTCTAAAACAGTAAATCTTACTGTCAAACTTTATAAGTTCTATCTTTTTATTGTTTATTATTCTATCCAGTATACATTTCTCCATATCCATAAGTATGAAAATGCACAGCATAGTCTTGACCCATCTTCTGGCTTCATCAAATTGCTGTTTAAACATGGTTATTTTGCCCACAGAATCCTTGTGCTTGGGAAGTTAAATATGTTGGTTAAGTTGTGGATCCGTGAAGTCAGTGAGACGAAGGTAACTTATCGTCCTTTTAACTATAATAATTATGTAAACTTCTGAATAACAGTTTGCAGATTCTAAATGTTATATATTTGCATATATTTACAGAATATTCCAGCATCAGTGATTGATAGTGTTGGTGGAAAAATCTTCACGTTTGGATCCTACAGGCTTGGAGTTCATACCAAGGGTACGTTTTCATAGACCAGAACTAGATCCATACATGTACTTCAAATAGTGTCTGTAATTTCTCATTCACTAACCGAATTGTTTAGGTGCTGATATTGATGCTCTCTGCGTTGCACCCCGACATGTGGAGAGAACAGACTTTTTCTCCTCGTTTTATGAGAAACTAAAGGAGCAGGAGGAAGTCAAAGACCTGAGGGTATGGAGCCTTTTGGGAATGTGTACATATCCTGTACATCAATATCTGTGAGGCAGAATAATTGATATTTGCTTTTACCTTCTAGGCGGTGGAGGAAGCATTTGTACCTGTGATAAAGCTGTCTTTTGATGGCATTGAGGTATTTTTACATCCTTCAAACAATAGTTCACGCCAAAATTGAAATTATCATGATTTTTGTCTCTCATGTCATTGTGTATGTTTTGAAATAAGTTGAGATGTTTTTGGCAGATTGACATACTGTTTGCCCGACTGGCACTACAAACCATTCCAGAGAATCTGGATTTGCGAGATGACGGCTTGTTAAGGAACCTTGACATTCGCTGCATTCGGAGTTTGAATGGTAATTGGTTATAATTGATGCACATTGTTAGGGCTGGGTATTGTCACTGATTTCACAAATTGACCAATTAACGTGGTGCACTTTTAATTCTCCTAATCCCGAACGTAACGTGCAAATCAATAAAATAATGTTAAGTGAGATGTGCTTGATACTAAAGAGTTATTAAAAGCACAAAAGAGAACTTGCGCTTTTCCTCATGCGGCTTTTTGTGCGTGCGCGCAGAACATGGACAAGCGTGAGTTTTGGCTGCGCATGTAAACGGTCTAATACACGCAAAAAATGTTACAATTACCAGCTTGGCGAGTGTTCACTCAAATCCAGTAAATTATGTCTTAAGTGAATGTAAACAGTTGGGAGAAAATAGAGTGTGTATCAGTATATTTGATCTGCATTTAGTGTTAAAGAGAAAGCAGCCTAATATTCCTGCTGTGGTCTAGTGTCAATAAAACAACAAAAGATAGAGAAAATCACTCTTAACTCAATAACTTTTGTAGCTTCACTAAGAATCAAAGCAAGTTTAATTCTTGCAGTGAAAATTGTTCTTTTTAGGATCTAATCGTCCTGTTTTTGGTTTGTTTACATGTCTGGTATAATTACCATCATTTGTTGCCCACACCATTGTTTCGGAAGTTCAGTAAGTTTCATTATAAAAGCCGACCAATCGGGTTGTGAATGTATCCCTTTGCCTTTAGGTTTGGTGATTTAAAAAATGCCAATCTGAATGCTAAGCGGACCAGGACTGAATAGTTTTTATTTATTTTTTGTTCTGGACCAAACAAACCAAACTACAAGTGTGAACTAAAAGATTAATCTTGGAATTTAAGAATCAATAAATCGGTTCATCACAATGTAGATTGATTTACAATCCATTAATTGATATTGTCAACCCAGTCCTAAATCTTGTATGCTTGTTTAATGTAGTTTTCCCCTGGTAATCTCAATAAATGTACTTTAAATGTCTGATTTTTTTATTTTTTTTATTTTTTTTTCCAATGTCCTGACACAGGTTGCAGAGTGACTGATGAGATTCTTCACCTGGTGCCCAACATTGAGAATTTCAGACTGACTCTTAGAGCCATCAAAATGTGGGCCAAGCGTGAGTAAAAACTTGTCTGTCAGCCTGGAATTGCATTCGCTTTGTGTAACATGCCACAAAAAAACAAACCCTACAATGACCTGCTGTGTTTGTGTGTATTAGTGCAGTCAAAAAAAACCCCAGCACTGCAGCATTGTGCCTCAGGAAATTTGTATGGCTTGCATTTGCTGCCTAGAACCCAGTGCACTCATGCTTAACCTAGTGAACAAATGACAGGTTCTTGTTTGGGGTCTTTAGACATGCTTCATTGTGAAAAATTTCAGGCCAGTTCATTAATGACGTTGATTTCGAAATTGAGAAATAAATGACATTATTGGAATCTCCTACAGGCCATAATATCTACTCGAATATCCTTGGTTTTCTCGGGGGCGTATCGTGGGCCATGCTGGTGGCAAGAACCTGCCAACTCTACCCCAACGCTGTGGCTTCCACCCTGGTCCACAAGTTCTTCTTGGTTTTCTCAAAGTGGTGAGTTTCTACAATAGACAATGACTTGACCCAGAATCTGAATTTTTGGTCTTTGTTTTCAGAGAGCTGTTCTCTTCAATTTCATTAATTCCTTCTTTTTCTTCCTGGGTGGTGATTTCAGGGAATGGCCAAACCCTGTCCTTCTGAAGCAGCCTGAAGACTGTAATCTCAACCTCCCAGTCTGGGATCCCAGAGTACTGTCTTTATTTATTAATTTATTTGAATTCCAAGGCAATATATCTACATAAACTTTATATATTTTAACTGTATTCAATATTTTTATGAATGTATTTTTGGTCTGATTTGGCTTAAAAAGGTGATTGCACCCAACAAGTCATTAAACCAAAAATCCATTAATGGAGAAGTCTGGCGCAAAATTAACCTCTGGTCCTAATAACACATTGGTATCTAGTCGACCGTTCTCTGAGATTTGTTTTCATGATAATTGAATGTAAAGAGTTTAATCTCTAAAAACTGTTTAGATTATAATGCTAGTATATGGGGGTATATAATAAGTAAAAAAAAAATCGCTAGTTGATGCCACTAACAAGGCTCAAAATAGCCCCACACTAACACAGTAACATAATGAGGGTCCATACATGCAAAACGAAGCATTGAGAACTTTGTAAGTGTACAGACCGTTTAATATGAAGATACTCTATAAAGACAGTTCACTTTGTGTATACAGGCAGGAGACATCTTTGGATAACAGAACCACGAACGACGTGCCAAGTGAGCTGAACTATATGAAGTTCAGCGAACTTCTGAACTCTGTGAAAGGCGTTCGTGGTTCGATTTATCGAGACGGCGTTATACGCTAAGCAGTTTTTAGAGATAAAAATCTTCACATTCGATTATCATGAAAACAAATCTCAGAGAACGTTGACTAGGAACCAATGTGTTATTAGACCAAAGATTCATTTTGTGCTGGAATTCTCCTGTTAGTAAATTCAGTGTTTATTGTAAGAAATTCAAATATAGTTAATGATCTGAAGGATCTTTTTCTTTATTTGCACCAACATATTATGATGCATATTAATAAACAACAGTATTCCCCTAGTTACAACTTTACTAAACTGTTAAAGGATGTAAACAAACATTTGTGGAATTGTGAAAGTGATTTTGATTTGAAGAGTGACCAAGAATCAATTTTAATTGAATCGTGAGGGACCAAAAGATTCCCAACCATAATAAAAAGGTTGTTAATGTGTCAGGTGGCTCAGTACACATAAAGCAAGCAATGTTTTGAGGATCAAGAGACTATTAAAGTGCCTTGATTACTTGCCTGCTTCATGATAAATGTAGTGAGTATGAAAATCACACAGTCATGGAGTGTATTCATCTAATAGAAGGCACATTAGAAATCAGCACATTTTTCATGGTGATGGTTAATTTGATATATTTGTAATTGAGAATATTGCCTCTCATTGCATGCATTAAATCCTTTTTTAACCCACATAATCAAAAAAAAAAAAAAGTGTATATTTACTAAAAGCTACAATGATTTTTCTTTACCGTCTCAAATTCTTCACTTCAGAATAATTTATTTTCCCCCTCAGGTAACTCCGAGTGACCGGTACCACCTCATGCCAATCATCACGCCAGCTTACCCTCAACAAAATTCCACTTACAATGTCTCTGCATCGACTCGGGCCATCATGGTGGAAGAGTTCAAGCGGGGTCAGTCTCATTTCTGAAGATCCCTACAAACACATTCTGCTAGAATAAAGAAGTGTGCTTTGAAAAATGAAAATGTCAACATTTTCTGGCCATCATGTCATTCTAAATCTGTATGATTTTGCGTTCTAATGTTAGTGTTCACCCAAGTGCCAAAAAGCAACCTTTAAAAAGAGTATTACATACAACCTGTGTGCTATATTCAAGTTTAAGCTGAAGCTTTCTTTGAGGAACAGACCAAAATTTAAGTTTAAATTCACTGAAAAGCTTCCCTTCTGCAGCAGCCCTTAAAGGAGTAGTTCACTTTAAAAAAAAACTTTTGCTGTTAATGTACTCACCTCCATGTCATCCAAGATGTCCATGTCTTTCTTTCTTCAGTTGAAAAGAAATGAAGGTTTTTGATGAAAACATTCCATGATTTTCCATATAATGGACTTCAATGGGAACCAAACGGTTCAAGGTCCAAATGAAAGTTTCAGTGCAAACTGTTCAAAGGGCTTTAAACGACACCAGACGATGAATAAGGGTCTTATCAATCGAAACGATCGCTTATTTAATAAAAACTACAACGAAGTTTAAGTTTTATAAGCTCAAATGCTCGCCTTGCTCTGTTCTGTGACGCACGTTCAAACTCGTTCATCAAAATGAACAAATCTTTTCCAGAGTCAACGAATTGACTCGGGAAAAGATTTGTTCATTTTGATAACTAGTTCGTTGGACCTGAACCATTTGGTTCCCAGTAAAGTCCATTATATGGAGAAAAATCCTGGAATGTTTTAATCAAAAACCTTAATTTCTTTTCGACTGAAGAAAGAAAGACGTGGACATCTTGATGACATGGGGGTGAGTAAATTATCAGCAAAAGTTTTTTTTTTTTAAAGTGAACTACTCCTATAAGTACATTTAAAATATGGATTTGGGTTATGTCAAAAAATGAATATAGAATATAACTTGTTTTTGTTTGTCCTTTAACAACAGCGACCCCCTTTCTGCCAAAAAGAAAGTCATGCAGATTTAGAATAGCAGATTTTTTGTTGTTGTTTTGTTTGGGTGAGCGATTCCTATTAAGATGAAGATACCGTGCAAGGCTGTTGTGCCATTATTTGATTCACACTCCGACTGTTTAACTCCTCACAGGTCTTGCTATCACGGATGAAATATTGCAGAATAAAGCAGATTGGTCCAAACTATTTGAAGCACCAAACTTCTTTCAGAAATACAAGTATGTATTAAGCTGCATATCCTGTTGGACACTCATGGTGAGATTTAATCATTTCAATAAAGATTTATTTCTCTCAACCGCACTCCCACACATTCATAGCCCTTTCACAAGTACTACCTTATGTAATCGGTGTCAACGATTTGAAATAAAAGCAGAGTTTTTGCATATTATCAGTTTATTTATATGGAGTACAACACACTGGCTTTTTACACGTCAACGTTTTTTTTAAAACAAATAAAATGTGTACTAGTCCTGCTTAACAAATTACTACTGTAGAGCATGCCTGAAATGTCAGTAACAATTTTGAGATGGTTAAAATTTCTATTTTTCAAAGGTAGGTATTTCAGTTTAATGTGGTTTTTCTTGTGCTATATTAATTTGTGTACAATTCAAAAATAAAATGTTTTAGTTCACAATTCGTACAATGTATTTCTTGTTAGTCTGTGTTTTCATAGTGTTCCTAATTTTCTATTTTAACTTTTTTCTTCAGTTTTTGTCAATGTTTAGCATTTAGTCTGTTTTTGTTAATTTTTAGATTAAATTCATTGTTACGACTAAGTCAGTAGGTGTTTTTGACTCGGACCGATCAGTGTATGACATCAGAGCACCGCAAGAGCGATTCGAAAGCAGCGTTTGCTCTAATTGCTTTCATGGTACTCTGATGTCATTCACCGATTGGTCCACACAGTGTCAAACACGCCTAATGTTTCAGTCAAAGGATACAGAATTCTGACCGAAGAAATAAAACTGATATTTTCTATCAGAAATGTAGGTTTATTGCTTGTTAACTGAAGATCCATTGTGCTTGAAAGCTGATGAAGCTCAATTCTGGGGGGTTTTAGTGGGTAGATTTTATTTTTATTTTCTAGCTAATTTAAGCTCATTTAAAATGTTTTGGAAGCTCCTTCACTTTCCGACACAAGTCTTCCCACCCCACATGAGGACGCAGCGACTGCATGCAGTTCATTGTGGTGCTCAATTCATAATCACCATTATTTAGTACTGGTTTCAAAGAATGAATTAAAAATGTTTGATTTACAGCATCTCATTCTTTTCGGTCCAGACAAGCCCCTAAAACAAAGTGTGCTGCTCAGCAGAAAAATACAGATAAATACATAAACACAGGATGAATTGCGAACGTTATAAGCTGCTATAAACTTAAGTTGAGGTCAAAATGTAGGTTAACTTGCTTTGATTAATCTATAAGATACAGGGAGACATTCTTTTTTTTTTACCATATAATACTGAAAGAGTTTGTACACTTCTATTCTATTAGACCCTCTATTCAAATGGCAAGTAAACCATATCGAGTCACTTTGGTTAAACAAAATGCAGGTTTGCTTCAAATAAATGTATCTTGTGAATGTATGAATTTGGAAATAGGAAAAATATCAAGAATGTTAAAGTATGTTTGAAAATTAGCATAAGAGGACTAGATCTTTTGATGTTGCTAAATAACTGTAAAAAGTGCCGCGAATCTGCAGTTAAAGATTGTGTGTGAAATGAAGTGATCATGGCTGGGTATGATCCCTGTCGTCTTGAATGAAGTTATTAAAGATATATTTGTCTTTGGAGAGAGGTGTAACGCTACATTTTCAGTGAGATGGGGGCGGGCCGGCCCTGTAAGTTTTGCCGGGTTTGGTTGAACAGCTCTAGTCTAAAGGATGTAATGGCATTGTTCTGTCTTTTATGTCCCAAGGCATTATATAGTGTTGCTAGCAAGCGCACAGACAGAGAAGCAGCACTTAGAGTGGTGAGTACAGCTTACCGTCTCCTTCCAGCACTGTCACATGCTTAATCGGACCGATGTTCTGCTCAAATCCCCTGCATCTGTTTAAAGAAATGTGGTGGAATAGGACTAAATGTACTGTGTGCCTGACAGGGTGGGCCTCGTGGAATCAAAGATCCGAATCCTGGTGGGAAACCTGGAGAAGAATGAGTTTATCACACTCGCCCATGTGAATCCACAGTCATTCCCGGGACTAAAAGAGGGAGCTGACAAGTGAGTTTAAGATGCTTTTATAGGCTTAAAAGCGAACTAAGAATAGTCAACGGTCCCATTCACGGTCTTTACCCGCTCTTTCCTTTTGTGTACGTGACAGGGAGGAGTTCAGCACAATGTGGGTAATTGGTATTGTGTTCAAAAAAATGGAGGGATCTGAAAAAAAATCCGAAAATCTCAACGTGGACCTGACGTCTGATATCCAGTCCTTCACTGACACGGGTAAGACTTCCTGTCTGCTGGCAGTTTTAAAGAACACACTCGGAAGAGTCGACATTTGCTGATGTTTTTAGTAATGAACATGTGTTCTTTGAATGGCTGTAGTTTACCGGCAGGCGATCACTAGTAAAATGTTTGAGCAAGATATGAAAATCACAGCCATGCATGTGAAGAGGAAACAACTGCATCAACTACTTCCTAAAGTCGCCATTCAAAGGGGCAAGAGAAAGGCAAGTGTTCACGTGTGTCTGTGCAAAACATGATAGACAGTCGCTTCGAATCTAGTTTAATAAATGCATGTGCTACACTTTAGCAATTTCTGTTGTTTTCATATGTTTTTGAATGTCGAGTCTAGTGTATCCAAGTAATAACAGGTGAAATCAGGTTGATAGGGACACTTTTCCCCAGTCATCTCAATGGAATGAAATGCATGTTTAATGGTTATTTCTGTAATATTTTTTGAACAAGGTTAAAGAGATTTTTTTTTCCCCTCATAAATCACACCATTGTTCCCGAGGTTTTGTTATTTGACATTCCTAAATTCATGACCTTGACACACAATCATGTGAGGGTCTACAGGGGTCACTCTTATGGTATTTCACGCTTTATAGTTTAAGATGGCTTCTTACACGTTTTGTTACACCACAGTGACTTGGATTTGTTGGATCAAAGCCTCACTGCCTATTTTTAACATACTAAAAAATTGCGCTCATATATATATATATACACACACACACATATACACACAAACACACACTACCGGTCAAAAGTTTTACATCAGTAAGATTTTTTATGTTTTTAAATTTAAGTTTCTTTTCTTTTAAGTTTTTAAGTTAAAAATGTAAGTTTCTTCTGCTAACCATGGCTGCTTTATTTGATGAAAAAAAAAAAACGACAAACAGTAATATTGTGAAATATTATGACAATTTAAAATGACTGTTTTCTATTTTAATATATTTTAAAATGTAATTTGAGAGCTGAATTTTCAACATCATTACTGTTGCTGATTACACATCAGTTTTCAGTGTCGCATGATTCTTCAGAAATCTTTCTAATATGCTGATTTTATGCTCAAAAAACATAAATTATTATTTTTAATGTTGAAAACAGTCGTGTAGAATTTTTTCCCCCCCAAAATTCTATCATGAATAGAAATGTCAAAAGAACAGCATTTATTTAAAATATAATCTTTTCCAACATTATAAATGTCTTTACTGTAACTGTTGATCAATTTAACTCATCCTTGATGAATAAAAGTATTTTCAAATTTCTTTCCCCGAAAAATAAAAAAATAAATTCTTACTGACCCCAAACTTTTGAATGGTAGTGATTAATGTTACAAAAGCTTTCCATTTCAGATCAATTCTGTTCTGTTGAACTTTCTATTCATCAATGAATCCTGAAATAAAAATGTAAAAAACTGTTTTCAACATGGATAATAATCATAAATGTTTCTTGAGCATTATATTATAATAATTTCTGTAGGATCATGTGAAACTGAAGACTGGAGTAATGATGCTGTAAATTCAGCTTTGATCACAGGAATAAATTACACTTCACTATATTCGGGGACTGTTAATATATTTAACAACCCTTAGTTATTTGATTAGACTGTTATGTATGTAACGGTTACTGAGGGAAACATTTGTATTAATTCATTTTAAAGGTACAGTATGTCGTTTTTTGTGGCACCTAATGGAATTACAAAAATACAGTATTATGTTTCTCACTCAACAGTGATGTACTATTTATTTATTTTTTTGTTAACTGTCTTCTCATTTCCTTTTTCCTAAAGCATTCGTCTGATGGCATTCGTACGATGAATGACGGCAGTCTCGACCTCTCGGTTGACAGTGACAACAGCATGTCAGTGCCCTCCCCGACAGGCCCTTCAGCTGCCAAGAGCGCCCGTGCCTCCAGCCCTCAGGGGTAACGCATCGAAATAATTTCACAACTCTTGTCTTTTGGGAATGCCCGTACACATGCTTTTTTCTTTGTTTTTTCTAATTTCTCCTCATCTCTCCCTGACCATAGTTCCACTGGGACGGCCACAAACAACTCAGATTTGCAGGGAAAAACGGACACTTCAAGTGGGAGCCCGCTCCTGGCTGGTGGTATGTCTGTATAGTGTATATTTACACGCATTAAAAAAAAAAATAGGCTGTTATACTGTAATGAGACTGGTAAGGTTAGTGTTACGAAACTGGAATTTCTAACTTTGATACAATAACTTAATAAAAAATATTGATATTCGATCATTTTTTTGATAGATATTTGTATTTTTTGATCATTTTGGGGAATTTTGTTGTAATACTGGTCACAGCATAGGGAGGTTTTATATTAATTTTGTATTTTTAACTAAATTTATAAGAAAAAAAGACCATAATAAAATTAGAACTAATAAGCAAATTGCAAACCATAGCACAAATAAATGCAATTGAATACTGAGAGACCAATGAAATGAACACTGCTTTAAAGGGATAGTTCGCTCAAGAATTTAAATGGTCAGTTATTCGCCCTCTATTGAACACGAAGATACAAAAATAATGTTGGTAACCAAACAGTTTCTGGTGCCCATTGACTGGTGCCCAACATTATTCAAAATATTGTCTTTAATGTTTAGTAAATAAAGGGATAGTTCACCAAAAAAGAAAAAAGTTTGAAGATTTTTTTCTGGCGAGCCTGACTGTAGTATTCGGATAAGAAATACTACATATAGTGATGGGAAGTTCGGATCATTTTACTGTCTCTCTCGTTCATCAAAATGAACGAATCTTTATTCGAGTCATTTTGTTCATTTAAGTGGCTTTAAATGTTTTACTTTTAACAGCCAAATTCCCCGAAAACATCCACCTACGGCAATCTTGATCATATTTTGAATTAAGAAATAATTATAATGCAGCCAAAGATATTTAATTTACCTTCCGAGTCTTTGGTTCATTTGTCATGACTCGCGCAATGAACGGATTGTTCATGAACGTCACTACAACAAATTAAATAATCACATGTAAAAATAACACTGGTTTGTCATCTTTTTAAAAATCAATTACTCAAGTTACAAAAGTTATTCAGCATGCAATTTACTATTAGACATGCATTTTTTTCTTAACGATTTTTTTCTTAAATGTATTTTTTAATCTTAACTGCATTCCAAAACTGACTGTATTTGTTTTTATTTGGCCGTTTAAGTGCAATAAGCCACAAAAAAGAAATAATTTTGATACACCATATCATACTGTTTACATAAAAGCCGGGTATTATATATGATACTGATATATATGATATATGTTTTGTCATTGAATAGTCCACCCAGTGTAAATGGTCAATGGTTCTCATTCACTAATAATTACGTGGATTATATCATATTTGGAGTATTCTAAATGAGCGGCCTGTGAGTTAGTCATTTGCATAAGACATGCCCAAACCATCTCCATATAAGGGCTTTCCTTGCATATAAGGGCTGCTGTTTGCAGACACGCTCTCGCCCGATCCTTGATCCATTCTCACCCTTTATAAACACCTTTTATTCAGACCTCTTTTTTCTCGTTTATTCAGAGAAATCTCACAGCTGAAGCTATAATGCAGCTTTTCTTACTCTTTAACTCTATATGATGTAATGTATTTAAGAAGAATTTAAACCATATTAGTTACTTTTTGCTTATTTGTTGTTCCTCTATTTTTTTGTAAATTGTGCGTACGCATGCTTAGTGAATGAGGCCCATTTTCTTCATCATCGTTCCAAACCCGTATGACTTGCTTTATTCCATGGAACACAAAAGGATATGTTTTGAAGAATGTTCCTGCTGCCTTCTCCTTTTTTTTGAAGCTCCATAAAAGTAATCCATGATTAAGTTTACTTCACCTATATTTTCATAGGACAGAAATCAAACCTGTGTGACATACCAAATGGAAAATGACTTAAATATAACTATAGAAAAGAGCAGCTTGAACATTCTTCAAAATTTTTGCTTTTGCACTCCTCTGAAAAAAAAAAAAGTCATGTGGGTTTGGAACAACATGAGGGAGAGTAAATGATGACAGACTTTACACTTTTTGGATGAAGTTTTTAATACTGCTACGGATTTGTTTTTATATTGATCATAGCAGGGGATGGATCTAAACCTGATAATGTTGGGACCTCCAGCAGCAACGCCCCGCGTAAGGGGGCAGCTGCACTGAAGAGGCCTGCCTCACCCCTTCAGCAAGATTTGGAGAAGAAAGCCAAAGTGGACAGTGTCCAACAGGACCCTCATCCTAGTCCATGTTTATCTGCTAGCCCTGCCAGCAAGAGACCTGCCTCTCCCCTCGAGAATGAGACGGCCAAGAAAGCCAAAGTAGAGGATGTAAGTCAATGCTTGTTGAGCCCTTTTTACATGTAATTTTAAGAACTTTACACTGTTTCATTTTCAGCGTTAAGTTAATCGTTTTATATTCTACACATTATCCAATGCTCTTTCACATGTCGTGAATGCTTCAAAATCAGAACAAAATAACAGTAAATTAATGTGTAGGATTGATCTGTTTTTGTCGATAGTGTTGTCAAAAATGCCCCCATTCAAGAATCATCCATAAACGTTATATGTAAAGTGATCTGAAAAGCCTAATTAACTCCTACTCTTCCAGTTCTCAACCCCAGAAGCAAAGTCAGGTGAAGCTGGTGACCATGTGGCTGCGGATACAGCGGTAAAGGCGGTTTGCTCATACTAAAAGGCTAAAACGAAAGGCGGTTTGCTTATATCTCCAATGAAGAGGCAGCTTATCTAATCTTTGGTGTTTGTTGCTCAGGGTGTTATATTTGATTTTTTTTCTTATGCAGAGCGTTGAAGTGGTTCCTTCAGATGGTGAATTGAAAACGGAGACAGAATTAACGGTAAACTAATCATAAAAACAGGGGATGCTAGTTATAATCATAAATGGAGCGAATACATGAGAACTTAAATGCTGATGTTATTTCCTGTCATTTTCAGGTGGTGGAAACTGCAGAGAAGATACCGCTTTCCCAGGTTAGAATGTGTTCAGTTGATTTATTACATAAATAATAATCCTTCCACCATGTCCACGAATTGAGTCATTTATTTGTTCTCACTGAAAACTTAATTCTCCACAAAGCACCAGCCAATCAAAAACAAAACAGTTTTAATAACAAACATGCAAAAAAGTTTAGGCATTAATATCCATGATGTACTCTAACATTTATAAGTTTGGGGTCATTACGACAAAAAAAAAAAACTTATTCTGCAAGGATGTATTAAATTTATAAGAAGTGACAGAAACTTTCTATTCATCAAAAAATAATAAGCAGCACAACTGTTCAACATTGATAATCATAAATGTTTCTTGAAGCAAATTAGATGGATATCTGAAGGATCATGTGACTGAAGACTGGAGTAATGATGCTGAAAACTCAGCTTTAAATTACATTTTAAAATGCTAAAATAGAAAATAGTTATTTTACATTGTAATAAATTACTGTTTTACTGTATTTTTAAATAAATAAATAAATGCAGCCTAGGTGAGCTTAAGAGACTTTAATTATTTTTAATTTAACACTAGTTAGCTAATTGTGATTTGTAGGCAAGCAAAAGACAGGTCAATTTTAAGAGATTTTAAAGTCACATACTACAATAATAAGTTCTCTGAAAAATGATTACATCAGTATTTGAGATGTTTGAAGAACTTAACATAGGCTTTGGTATATAATTGAGTATGAAGTTCATTCCAAATAATTTTGCTGAATAGAACACTTTATTTTAAAGTGACGTAGTTACACGTTACTGCAGTAATAGTACTTTCTATAGTAATAACAGTAAATTGTGCAAAATTAAACCTAACCATAACTACATGTAGTAAGTACATGTATTTTATTTTACTCGGTACTTATTTAAACAAGTACAACGTAGTTGTCACCTTAAAATAAAGGGTAACTAAGAGAGACTAAGGGTATTTCAAAATGCTCAATGAACAAATGGATTGTATCCACTATAGTGGATTAATGTATGTTCAGTTATGGAAGGCAATCTACAAAATACTAAGGGACTTAGTAACTTATCTGTTATTTAGGCAGTTAAGTCATATTCTTGTTAAGGTTGACAAACTATTTTGGAGCGATGAGATTTCATTTCGATTTTCCAGGACAATGCAACGTAAAACTAGTCATCTTGTTGAAGCCACGGCTAGTTCAAACAGAAACATTTAAGAGATGAGATTACTTGATGACCATAAAGCTATAGTTCTAAAGATCGATCTAAATATAAACGAACAGCAGAGTCTACACCACAACTATGATGATGACAGAGAAACAATATCGACGGAATCACTTTCAGAACAATTTTTTTCCAGCTGATGAACAATAAAAACATTGACAGCCATTAGAATCCATCCCACTTTAAAGAGCTCGAGCGTTTAAAGCGACAAACGACAAAACTGCAGTGTGTGCTTCGAATAAACATTGATATTGTGCATTGGTGTGGACACTAAGGGAGCTTTCACACCTGCCTCATTTAGTTCGGTTGAATCGTACTAGGGTTCGTTTTCCCCCTTGGTGCGGTTTCGTTTAGGCACGTGTGAAAGGTAGCAATCGCACCAAAAGCGGACCAAATTCTGCGCTTTCAAACAAACGCTGGAGCGGTTCGTTTGTGGTGAGAACGTGATCAGACCTCGGACAGACCCCAACTGCCAAAGTCCTGTGTTTTTGGACTAAACCAGCTGCCGTAGTAAAACAAAACTATTATTTAGATTTTCAATAGACCCTTTTACTGTTTGTACACAATGATGACGTGGCTCCGTATGCGTGAGCATATTGGCAATGGAAGTATGGCGAGAATCAGCAGTGTGTAAATCTACGCGAGCGGATTAAGGAACACAGACTAAAAAAAGTTAACTTTATCAAATGTTATCCGGCTACCAGATCCGTGTACTATAGTGGAGTGGATCGAAGACGTTAGCAGATGGCCAAATATACAGTGGCGAGATATAAAAGCGTATTTAGTTGAGAAACCGAGCGTGTACACCAGCGTTTAGTCAAAGACGAGGACACAAGACAACAATGTATGAGGCTTATAATCAACCATATTACCCAGACCTACATTGGTTTTCCTTAATTTTTCCCTACATTTATTCTTTTCCATCATTCTTCCCTCATTTAGGGGCCGTTTACACATGGCCACTTCATGCGTTTTCTGTGATCGGATAGCTATCTGATCGCGAAAAGACCAGGTGTAAATACCCCCCCGAAACGCATTTGAGACGGATTTGAATCCGATCGCTCAAACCACTTCAGGAGGTGGTCTGGGCCGCATTCCAGACGAAACTGGACGTGTGCAAATGCATCTGGTTGTTGAAACCACGTATTTAGATTTTACTACTCCCAAAAATGATAAACAATAAATGTGTGAGCGTGTTATAAATAGGCTATGTTATTTTAGTCAGATATGACACTACTGCGACATGCATCACCTCAGATGAGCAGCTGAGTGCCTATTCAAGTCAACGCGCGCAATCTATCGCAAATCAAAGTGAAAGTAAGTCGCAGACGCTTAACATTACCATCTTCATTAAAAGTAAAGAAACAAAATGATCTTACCAGGGCTGTTGCCGCTCTCTATTATTTCTATCTTTGCTGATTTTGAAATTAGCCGATGATCAATAAAATTCGGCTCATATCTGTTGCTTTCGCTGACGTGCACTTCATTAAACCTGCATATAGCGCGTGAATTGAAGATCAGGTTTATATCCGTTTGGCAAAAACACATTTATGTGACCAAGTGTAAATGGAATCGTTTTGATGAATCAGATAGATATCCGATCTGAGAAAACGTATGAAGTGGCCAGGTGTAAACAGCCCATTAGTCTTATTCTTCACCCAGACCTACAGTTATCCTTGTCCTTACATTTTAAGTTATTGTTGTTATTGAAGTTGTTATGATTAACCCTTATGCTGCATTAGGGACATTTTTGGTCTTTTGCAGTTTAATTTCTTTGACCATTTTGGCTGTTTTAATGCAAATGGTATGAAATTTGGCAAAATTGTGACTTTTTGGATACATGTAAAAAATGTGATCCCATTTTGCAAAATATGTATAACACACACTGTGTAGATCAAATAGTAACACTCAGCACCATAAAGACCAAAAATGGCCCATTGAAACCCATTAAAACGTTGTTTAAATCTGAGGCTGTCAGTAATACATGAAACATGATTTTTGCACAAACATCCTTTCATTTAGAAGCAAAAGCATTATATTTGCATTATATAGTGTATTCCACCAGATGACGTCACTACATATTTATTCCCTATGGGTGGAAATGCACCTTATTTTAGGCAATAGGCAATGTTTAATAGGTGGCCATTTTTGGTCTCTAACGCGCTAAGTGGGATTTTTTGCAAAGTGGGACTGTGATAATCCAAATCTAAAGTTTTTTCTTTGCATTTAGTTTATTGAAAATAATTGAATTTTTGTGTTTTTTCCTCTTATACAAATCGATGGTTTCGCAAACAAAACTGGTAATTAAAGGGTTAAAATCCTGAAATTGAATACATTTTTGGTAGTTATGATGAGGACTGATGCTGGTTAAAAGATTTAACTTGGTAAAAGTGGAAAATAATAATAATATATAATATTTTAGGCAATGTTTAATATGTGGCCATTTTTGGTCCTTAATGCACTCAACGGTGTTAAATCTAATGCAGCACAAGGGTTAAATAGTGATATTTAATCGCCTGCAGCCACAGGCGCCGGCTGTTCTTCTGAAACTGCCGTGATCCTGTCGGAATCCTATAAAACCTTGGTGAAATATCGATTAGTGGAACCGTAAACGCAACAACCAGACATTTTGACGCTAGGAAACCGTTTTGATAAACTTTCAGAGTTGCTAACACGATAAGAGCCAGTGGGAAACAACACCACTTCCGTTGCCAAAATGCGCGTGCAACTATTTGATCACGTGTGCTGTAAAAGTGTCTATAGTGCTCCCTTTAAGTCATGACTGACTTACCGCATTCTGCACTCTCACTAAAACTCTCATCATAAACACTGAAGTTGTCCGCGCTGCACAGTGAATCTCTTATTACATCGCGTCTATACTTTGTTGTTTATGATTTGCGAAAGGATAAAGCTCGTGCTGATTCTGAAAATACATTGAGTAAATTCTCCGCATGTCAGCCGGATTTTGCTCCTCTGTGTTAACTACCAGGGGTTCTGTTGGAATTTTCCTGCACGTTAATTCTGACCAATAGGGGATTATCACGCTGATACGTAGGACTTCCGGATTCAGTGATCTTTGTGCACTGCCACTTCCGTTGAATCACCAATCTTGCTGGCGAACTGATGACGGACTACACTAAGTTTATTTATAAGGCATCCCTGGCATAGACTTGTAAAAAAAGATGGACGACTCCCCTTCACTCTTTTCCATCAGAGTGAACTGAAGCCGCCAGTGTCTCGATATGACGCTGACATCTTGGAACTTGAGTCTGCGCACTTGTGTGTTTCGGGACCAGTCATGCGCAGTCGTGAGCAGGAAGTAAAGCCGCGAAATCAAGGCCGCGCCCTCATTTCCGCTGAATCAAACGCAAGCACATGCCCCGCACTTTTATTATGTGACCTCTGTCTGTGCTCGTTCCTCTCCAATGATGTCTGCTGATTGCAGTACCTCGTTAAAATAAGGTAAATACAACTACTAACCACATAATCAACATTATTTAAAAAAGTCCGCTGGTGCTTCAGTGACTACCTCGCACAGAGAACCTGTCATTCACAGCTGTCAATCATGATTTTTAGCATCACATAACTAACTAAAAACAAACTTATTTTAAAAACGAACACTTGAAATTACATCAGCGTGATATAAACTACAGTAAATGACAGAAACTATCTTTGGAAAAAGGATACGTGAAGTGTAATTGTTTAGTTGGTCTCGCGTCCCATTCAATAACATGGGGAGGCGGGGGTTATGAGCTATACTTGGACCGGTCACAGGGGGGGCGATCGAGACGTTTTGGCTTCACTTTTGAGGGCTTGTGCGGCACGCTTGATCCCTCGTAAATTAGTCTGATTCACTAAAGTGCCGGCAGCAAACAAACGTGCTACCTTGTTGTATTTTAGAGTTTTAATCCACTTCTTTCTTATACTCATTACAGTCGGGAATCCATGAAAACTTACGTAGGGTTGGCGTTGTTGTTTAGATTTACAAAGTGGAACAGAGCAGTGACATATAGCCTTCGTTTCAGCCATTGTTGAACTGCGTCGGAAGTGGACATGCACAAATTTGACAAATCCCGCCCATGAAACCCGGAACCGTGATAATCCCCTATAGAAGTGCAGTTATGGAAATATGTTCAAGACGTATCTGGCCAACGAGTATTGTGGATGTTGTCACGTGACTATATTTTGGTTCGTTTCATCAACTGATTTGGACCAGAGCAATCCGTGTGGTGTGAAAACGAACCAAAAACCCTGAAAATGCTACAAAGTATAATTTTTCGCACTTGGTCCGGACTACAGTTGTGAAAGCACCCTAATATAGTTATCTTTATGGTTCTTGTGCATGGATTGGAATCAGTGTAAAGGCCCATTCACACAGTTTGACGTACAATCTATCCTTTATAATGTTCCACAGAGGATTTCCCACACCGACCTGTCGGACGTCCAGATCCTCCCGTCCAACCCCATCGCAGTGGTCAAGAACTCCATCAAGCTGAGACTCAGCAGGTAGAAGCGGCCCGTCTCGTTCTCAGGAGGTGAACGTCCCCTCGGCTCCTGCCCATGTGCAACACGGCTCTCCACAAGGGGGCAGCTCTGTTCTTCCACAAACTCCCTGTGCTCTCTCTCTCTCTCTCTCTGCCCTTCCGTACACTGCAAAAAAAGATGTCATACACAAACAAAAACCTCAATGTGATTCAATGTGTTTGTGTGATTTGGTGCACATGCTTTGTAAATCCGTATCCTTATGTTTTGACCTGAAAGACAGTGACGCTTTGCTTTTTTTTTTCTTCCTTTTTCTTTCTTTTGTAAATCAATAAAGAGGCATGTAATTATATTCCAGGGGTACAGTTGGTCTATTGGAGACCGATCCACCATATTGTACAGAGCTGAAGGCGTAGATGTAGGTGGAGATGCATTGAGTGGACGTGAACTAATGACTAATCTGACAGCGGAGGGCATGGCTAGCTCATCCGGATGATTCGAGCCCACTAATGCAGCTGTAATTTAACCAAATCAGGCTGAGATTAGTGTAAACACCATCGTTTTGCTCCGCCGTCGGGCATTAATTATGGGTGTTGTTAGGAGTGGAATAGCTAGTATTCCCAGCATGCTTTGATTCGTGCTCTGAGGAGACAGACCAGTGCTGGCCGTTCATTTAGGCTTGTTTTACCATGTGTATATATATATAGAGACAACAATATTGAAACTTTTATTTGCTTACGACAGCTTGGTTTTCCTGTTATATGCTGGGATGCTTTTCAAATGCGATTAAAACGGCGGGTCAACTCGTTTCCGTTGACCTGATTTTGAGGATGTGAATGTGTAATGACGATAAAAGATTGATTTAAGTTTCAAGCGAATGATGCTTTATTGGGGCTGGAGAGTGATTTTGTTCATTTTTGAAACCTGTGCGAACTTTTCTTACTCCGTGTTTTGTCTTGATGGTCTGTGTTGACTGTGGATTGGTGTAACGGTAAAGCTGCCGCCCCGGGAACACTCGTCACGGCACAGATTCACTCCTGTGAAACGCCTCCTATGGCCTTGCAATGTTCTTTCAGTTCTTTCATACGCTTATTTGTAAGGACAAGGTATTGTACTTTTTCACAAATAAAAGTCTACGTTGTTGCAAAAAGAAGTCCGTGTGGTGTGTTTGTTTGTATCGCCTCTTAACAGTAGGGATTTACATTCATACTTCACACTGCACAAATTAAAACCCAAAGTTGGCTCATTTAATTTAAGATTAATGAAAGGTTTGAGGGCCAATTATGAAATTGCTGCTTATGAGCATTACATCATGTTAAGACTTTCTATATAGACCAATGCATTGGTTTGATTAAAAAAAAAAAAAGTATTTTAGGATTTTTTTTTAATCTTTAAATTTAGCTGAAAGGCATGAAGTAGCCCTAATATACTTTAGAATAGATATATTGTTAATGATTGCTGTTTTAATCGTAGTGTTCATGTCTTTATATATTTCTGACAAAGGTATTCTTAACTGCTATAGGTGCGTTCAGAGTGTTAGATCGTTCTCACAAAGTTTTCGGCCGACTGGTGAGCTTGCCTACACTTTCACTGAGTGTTGATTTTGGATTCTGGGTGTGTTGAATTATATATCTGGTTCTGGGCAATAATAATGTGGTCATTTTTTTTTGTTAGTGTGATTACACAAATACTGTACAATATTAATTCGCAACATGCACTTCTAGATTATTAGTTGTGTGTAGCCTAATTAAATAATGCATAATTTACTGTTATTGCTATAGAAAATGTATCGATGTCACATATTAAAATAGTTATGCGTTTAGAAAATGTGTTCCTGATATGTGCTACAAATGTAAACAAGAAAAGGGAACTTTATTCCACTGTATGTGGGAATGCACTAAAGTTAATTGCTTTTGGGTTAAAATACTTAATATTATAAGCCAAATCATTAGAAAAGCAATTCCTCTGGATCCAAAGCTGTGTATATTGCATGTTTGTCCTCTGAATTTTAAAATCACCAAACATGAAAGATTATTGTTAATTCTTTGTTTGTTAGAAGCTAAACGTGTAATAGCATATACTTGGAAAAAAGAAGAAAGTCCTGGCGTGTCTCAATGGATAAAGGGGATGACCTCACATCTTGCCTTAGAAAAGATTACCTACTTTTTGAAAAACAAGCCAGATATATTTTGGTCCATTTGGAAAGTGTTTTATAACTTTTTGGAGAGTCTAGATGGTGACTCCTTCGTGGAATTGATGGACATTGAGACAATATACTAGCCTATGTTATCGCTGTTTTTTTTTTTTTGTACATTTTCTTCTTTGTTTTTTTTATTCCCATTTTTTATTGTTGTTGTAATGGAAAATGGAATTGTTGTTCAAACTTGTGTGACAATTTTTGACAAATAAAATTGTTGTTTAAAAAAAAATGTGTTGGTAATCACTTTAGATTAGCTCACAAAAATACCTTTCACACAGAGATTCCAGAAAATACACGGATAATGTGACCCAGCATTTGTCCCGGGATTGTTTGATTTCGGTTCATTCACACTGCAAGTGATTTGCCGGGATCTGAGAGTGCGTTCACACACAAACCGTAAAAATCCCGGGAAGACACATGACGTCAGGATGAGACGTATAAATGACGCGTCGAAAACATGTACACGCGCATACCGTCCCACAAAGCTGGTGAACGATCTCAGCTTCAGTACGGATAGTGAGGAGCTCCTGGTCTCTGCTTCGCTCGAGTTTGCAGGTATTTGTTCGTCCTTTCTTTGTTGATGACGAACACAAACTTTCTTCTAAGAGCAACAGAGTCGCGCGATGGCACGAGCGTTATCACTATGATGACACACCTTTTACGGCATTGGTCCTGGCTTTTGTTCACACAGCGCGCGTTCCGGGACTGATTACGGCAATGTTACTAGGTCCCCAACCCGGTCAATCCCAGAATCAATCCCAGGTCGTGTTTGCGTTCACACAGAAGGCGTTCTGGCAATTTCCTGGCAATTTCCCGGCAATTTCCTGGGATACTCGCTGTGTGAAAGGGGCTAAAGAAACACCCAATCAAAACTCAGCAAATGTCTGAGATGGTGTTTTCTACACTAGCCTGTTTATTCCTGTTAACACTGCAAAACTTTCCATTTTTGACTCGTGATTTCATTGTGTACACTTGACTTTTGTAAGGTCACCTAAAAAAACTTTATTTTCACAATGATTTTGTTCTATCAATCCTGTTTTTTCAGTCACTTGTCACACCAGAATAAAACACATTTTCCTAAAAGTTGGCCCTTTACCGCTTTTGTACCTTACTATCAAAATGCATAATTTAAAAAAAAAGCTATGTTTTGACATTTTTTGGAGAAAAAGTTAGTGTGGGTTACTCGTGTAAAAGATATCATCACTAATGACCAAAGTATTTTTCTTTTGGTTAGTGTGAAGAACATTTTAATAATCTATGAATATTTTTCCAATATAAAGAAGTGGAAAACGTAACCATAAAGACGCGTAAACATAAAGACGCTTTAATGTTATTATTTGACAGGTAAGCAACTGTTGGTGATCAACAGGAAACGTATGATGGTATATAGCTCAACACGGTTAGTCTATTGTTTCAATCTCTTTTGTTTTCTTGATTTACCACTGTGCTTTTATCATGCCTTATAGACAACGCTAAGTGGCTAACAGCATAATCAGGGAGAGCTTTATACAACATTTTCTCCACCATACAATGTTTTAAACTGAACTGCATGCCATTCAGCAACACAGGTCATCCAGCTTTTATTTCTATATATCACATTTATAAAAGCTGGATGACTTGTGTTGCTGATATTGATTTAGCTTACTAGCTTGTTTCATAGTAGCCACCAAGCTAATGCTCAGTTCATGTTCCCTGTTGGCTCGGATCACTCCTTCAGTCTATGGGATGTTTTTACCCATATTGCATTGTCTACCAGCTTAGAATCCAAAGTGTGATCGCTTTGAAGATTATTTATGAGCTCATTTACTACGACTACAAATTATGAGCATTGCAGCGATGCTTCCCTTAGCAATCACGTTTCCCAAACGCTCCTGTTTACCAATGGCTTATAATTGTCTTTGCAATCAACTGGAATCGGTCAGTGTTTTAACGTTGGAAAATTACATAATCTTTAAATGTAACTTGCATGACATCAAATTTCTTCACTGCGTTTGCTTTGGTTTAGTTCACTTTCATTGATTTTCGATTGATTCTATGCTAGCCAGTTTAGTAAATTGCTAATCAATTGTTCAGGAATCAGTGTTTTTTTTTCTTTCTTCATTGTAACAGGCCTTCTTTTTTCATCTTATTTGTTGTTTGGAAATACATCCCAGTTCCACATTTTGATTTGTTCAGATGCTGTTGTTGTTAATTGATCAATAATCATTATGGTCAGCTAAGCGTAATGATGACCGTTTACCTATTCTACAAAAAGGAAAAAGCTTCTTTTTCAGTGTTTATTTGCGCATGTGTGCCAGTGTTCTTGAACCAGATAAAATGAGCCAGCCTCGAAGTATAATAGAAAGGAGTTTTGTTTGAGGTTTTTCTATAACTAACGTTTGTGTCCATGTAAAAAATGGAGGTTTGTTGTTGGTTTTCCATTCAGAATGTATTAATTTTTTGTGATCTTGGCAAGATCTTGGAGAAAATACCTCCAAAATATTTTGTTTTTGACACCAAAAGATGTGATTTCATTAAAAATATCATCATGGGTTTGGAACAGGATGAGATTAAGGGGCCGTTTACACACTTTATGCGTCTTTTATGACGTTCCTTTACATGACAGTGGCGTTTTGAGGGCCTGAAAACTCAAACAAAATTTCAATGAGCAATTTTTTGAAAACAATATTATTATCATCTCCATGTTAACTACAAAATATGAATGTATGAAAACAGTGACGTTGTGCATATTACATGTTAAGTTTCTTTACATCGCCAACTAGTGGCCTGTCATGAATAATGCAGCATTTTTTTGTCTTTTTCGCTGGTCCGTGTGAGGTGTGAACGGGGATCGTTTTAACAAGTTTGTTGTCTATCCTGAAAAACGCAAAGGAAAAACTTCTGTTTTTAGTACATCGTTGTCATGTAAACATATAACCTTTTTTGGGGTAAACTATCCCTTTAAGCATCTTTTATGGCATTATGTATGCAGTAAAAATGGGCTGAAGAATTATGAACATCACATGAGAGACATATTTTAGGAAATTGGTCATTTGCCATTGTTTGACTGTTTAATGTCATGATAGTCTGTGTTTTCAAAGTAAAAACAAATTGAATCTGAATATACTTTGCATTTTACAATAACAGTTGGTTGCCCATAAACATGTTAAACTGAACTGTTTTATATTTATTTATTTTCATTTTAGGTGTTTGTTTTAAGACATTAAAGCCTATTTCTATGATATTATTTCATAAAGGCAATATAATTACAAATATAACTCTTCAGAATTACCATCACAGAACATTACTGACAATCTCAAAGAAAACACTCGTAGATTTAACGATTTGAGGGATCTCATTCCTGTTTTTTCTTGAGCTGCTTGACAAAAACTAAAAGAAGGCTAAACATGTTTTGTGCCCATTGCAATATGTTCTGTTCATTGAAATATTTCATTTAATCAAACTCAAACCCCAAAAGTGGCTTTTTGGCCAGCCGAAACCCTAAGAAATCCTAGATTATTCTCCAAAAAATACGCAAAAATGAAATCCTAAAATCTAAGAAACAAATAATTTGGCAGGATGGTCCCAAATGCCCCCACTACCCAGGCACGCACACACACACACACACACACACACACCAATCAGACCATAGGTGGCGCTATAATTGGTACTTGTATGATTTTGCTCTTATCTCCTCAACCGTATCGGTTAGAATAATTTTTATCCCCTTTGATTCTAATAATGCATATCTCCATTTTTTTTGCTATCCACAAAATGATTCCCATACTTTTTGATAAACCTACTTTTTCAAACTCTTCCTACCATTAGTCCAGTTAATCCCAATTTTTGTATGCATCATCTGGAGACCCTTAAGACAAAAGGTTATCAAAAATTTGGATTCATCAATCAAATAGTTTAGAAGATTGTTACTTTTTACATTACTTCAAAACTGTTAGTGACATTTTAATTATAAAATGATCAGTGATCAATAAATGGCAATTCTTGACAGCTGTTCTATACATGTTTTAAAGGGATATTTTTTTATAAATAAAGATTCTATCATTGTTTACTCTTGTCGTTCCAAACCTGTAATGACTTTCTTATGCGGAACACAAAAGAAGATGATATTCTGATAGTTGGTAACCAGTTTCGGTCAACATGAACTTCCACTGAATTGTTGTTTTTGGAACTATTTTTTTGTGGGATCTATTAAAGCGATACTACAGGATTTAGCATTAAGCTTTGTATTTGTAGAAAACCTGTAGTATTTTCTAATAACCATGCTTTCCACCCTCATATCCCCCTGAGACTTATGCAGTTTTTGTCTGGAAACAATCCTCAGATGACGCAAAAATCGTCATTTTGCGTCATCGGAGGATTTTTGGCCAGATGCTAAAGACTACAGTCAGTAGTAGGGTGTGTCCCGCATGTTCTCAACTCGCCCATAGAGGGTGGGATCTCACTCACTGAATGAACACATGGTGTCAGCCATCTTTTTTTGGAAGCTAAGCTAGCAGGCTCTTGTTTTGTGGAGAAAGCTGAGTAGTTGGGGTTACCATCCTCTTTTTCCCGGACATGTCCGGCCGTCGACGTCCGGGATTCAGCTTTTGCTTTCTGCAGGCGCCATTCATGTTTACATGTACAGCTTTTGTTTCAATCTAACTGAATTCATTCCGATTGGTGAATCTGAATGTAGTGTTTACATGAACGCTAAACAAGTGATCGGTTGATGTGCGTTTTAACAACTAAGAAAATTCCCGCTCCTCTGTGAGAGATACGAGACGAGGTGTCGCTCATCGGTAATCACGCCACCGGCCTCGCACCGTTCTCCCGCGGCCCTCACTCGTCCCGCTCGCCACAGAAAACATAATGAATGGCGATTGTAGAACGCAAAAGCCGAATCCCAGACATTTTGGGCGATCTCGAAACACATTTTCAGGCAGACTCATCACGGAGACTCACTAGTAGCCTAGATTTGTTGTTTAACGACTGCGCTCTGTCACCGGTAGGCGTGGCCTCCTAGGGCAGCGAAGCAAGTGCATTCTGGGAGTTGTTGTCTTTCATCCACATAAGCCAAAAATACATTTTCTAGCTTTTCTCAGTCTAGAAAGCTTCAAATTCAAAAATAATTTCACATTTCTTCTACATAAATTACCCATTTTAAATACACATTCTTCTTTCCAGAGGTGAAGTATCCCTTTAACTATGGGTATGTTAGCTGGACAACATGTTTGCATTGTTAAGGGAATTAGTTTACTTGACTACTAGCCCTTTCAGTCACACATCTGTCCAGTGCTCAACAAAACAGATAGGATCTGCACTGATTGACCAATTTGAAGTGGTATATAGGCTCATATGTTTCATACGCGTGCTGTATATGTGCTGTGTGCAAGTAGCTTCTTTTCTTTTCAAGCTCTGAAGAGCTGTTATGAGACTCACACTCAACGCTTGCTTCTGTCTGTTGCTTGCAGTTTTGTTTTCTCTTTATTCCAGTAAGGCTGTCTATCTACGTTACCATTCTCTTCTTCGCTGACGGCTCCGGCGCAGGTGATAAAAGCGTAACCTTCACGTTAATGAAGTACTCATTCTAAAACATTGCTGTGTTCAAAGTGCGATGCCATGTTCATGAAATGAAAGGGCTGTCTGTCTGTCTCATTCAGATCAAAACCATCAGAAGTTAAAAACACACTGTACCATTTCACCGAGACACCCAGGCTTTTAATGAGAGCAAAGCACTATGGGTAGAGGAAGGGATGTTTCATTAAGTTCCTCCAACAAAGGCCTAGATGGAGATTGTCCTCCCATTCGCCCCGAACTTTTGTTGGTTGTTAAATGCATGTTATCATGGATTTTCTGAGGCTCACTGAAAATTCGCGACACGATTGGTTCACATGCTTGTGCGTACATTGGTTTGTATCTGTAGACTTTAGGAATAGTTCACCCAAAAATGAACATTGAGTCATTACTCATCCACGTTGTGTTTACAGAAAAGGAATGAATCTGAAGACTTGCCCCATTGTTCTTCCACAGAAGAAAGAACAAAACGAGGTGGAGTTACTGATTTTGGAGATTGTTTTCTTTTATACCATTTCAATAGTTTCTCAAAAAAAAAAGAAAAAAGATCCTGAATGGATCAATAAAATGATTTTTTCATTTATTTGCATCTGTGGTCTGTATCACAGACCAACCGGTAGGTGTCGCTGTTGCTTTCATTGTCAGTTCAGTTGAAGTGCTGTCTTTATGTCTTCAGTCGATGTGCCCTTTTCATGTTCACATGCAGTTCAAAAGAAAAAAAGGACCTTCTATAACTTTGAATCCGTTTAATAAACTAATACAATGTTCATAACACCTAAATAATTCCCACTACTAACCAGAAAACGGTTTTCTGTTAGTGGCAAGCACCTGCTAAGTGCTGGATATTATTTAAAAATGGCATGCAAATTGGCCTTTGTTAGCCGCTGATGAGGAAACATTTGAATAACAATATCCTGAGTGCGGTGACGTCTGCTCTTCAGGTGTTTCTGAGCATGGCAGGGCTTTGTGAGAAAGTATAATCAGAGTTTTGGCATGGACACATTGTGGTCTGTAAAACACTATTGAAACATCACTGGTCCGTTTGCCAACCGGCCCTTGTCGCCGCTGCTGAATAAACTGTTCTCAAAGTGTGGTATCAATTATAAAATATGTGTGCCAAGTCTTGCTGCATTAAATTCATACGACAAATCAACATGAAAATGACTGTACCGTTTGGGTTTTACCTATTACTGTTCATGCCCTTTCAATATATGTTGGGTAATATATAGTATATAGCTACTGGATAAAATATTAAAACCATATTTTATAAGAAATATATTACTCACTATTTATTTTTGAGAAAAATCACTGTATTTGACTAATTGGTTGGTTTCAGCAGATGTTGCCATTATAATATATAATCCAGGTGTTTCTTCATTTGTTCCTTTTTCTAATTGAAATGCTTCCAACAAAACGGTTTCTTGGAAATATTAGAATTGGTAATCAGTTTAAAGGGTTTCTTATATGGTCTGTATTTGGTATCTTTCTTTGTTTTTTTTTCTCCAAGTCTCTAGAAATCATTCAGAAAAGGTCTAGACGATGGTGTATTAGTTATTCTCTGAAATTTGAATGAGTAAAAATATAACAAATATCAGAATTAAACTCCTCTACAGTACCTAGAACCTGGTACTTTTTTAGTACCACCTCTGTTGAGGTTCCCAGTGAGCCATACCGATGTGTAAAATGTGATCACTCATTGGTCAGAGAGAATCGTCACTACCAGCGTCATTGGATCTGTGACACAAGACACCAAACCCACAAGATTTAAATAGTCGGCAACTGCAACCACACTATCATTTGTTCGCAATTTACTTTATACTTCGAGCCAAAGTAAAGCGAGCCGAGCCAAAAAAAGCGTCAATGGGGACCAGAAACTTGTTTGGATATCTTCTTTTGTGTTCATCAGTGGAAAGAAATTCAAACAGGTTTGGAACAACTTCAATTTTGATTTTTGGGTGAACTATCCCTTTAAAATAACTGAACTGCCCTACCTATCCAGAGCCCATTTCTGGTTGAGTGACCCCCTCCCTCTTCCCGGCCCAGCCCAGCCCAATGCCCCCATGGTCCCACTCTGCTCTCTGCTCAAAGGCCTAATTAGTGGCTGAATATGCAAATGAGCACAGCTGCCAAAGTGTGGCACTTTTTTCCTGAAATGCATCAAGAGTTCAAATGGTGCTTAGGTTCAGTGGTGAAACAGCACAAAATCATCTTATGATTATTATTATCACTTAGGACAACTTTTAAGAGTAGTTTTTCAAAGATATAACTATATATATATATATAGTTATATATATATATATATATATATATACACACACAAATATATATATATACACACACAAATATATATATATATATATATATATATATATATACACACATATACTGTATATATTTGTCAATTTAGATTTCATGGAGACTTCAACATTGCAGCAGTAATTGTTTGTTCAGACAAGCGTGTTTGACTAGTTGGGACCACATTTGGAGTTTGTTTCACCTAATTCACATTCCTTAGTATTCGTGACTAAAAAGGTCCCAAAAACTCTCATTGCTTTTTTTCAGTTGCTTTGCTCCGCTGTACAAATAAATACGGTGTCTATTGATGTCTGAATCACTGTAAACTCGTTCTTGAAACTCTCCCCGGCTGATTGTCGATTAGGCTTGATTAAAGGATGGAGTGAACATTAAGAATCAATACGACGGACAGCTCAGTGAATCAGACTACACAGTCAATTAACCAGCTGCCGAACATCAGCGCCGGGGAGCTGATCTCGGATCAGTTCATCCACGCGTTCAGCTGAGGTGGGCCGCAGAGGGGAGAAAGACCCGAGTCTCTTGTCTCCTTTTTCAAATTTCTTTGGCTGGATAATAAAGGTTAATAACAGTCCTTTCAGTGTCATATTTGACATGACCAGTTATTGCAGTAATTACAATCATTACCGCCAAAGGATGTCGTCTTATCCCTCTTAAACATAGAGCGCTCCAGAAAATCAATTATTCAATCAAAGGACAGCCCTCCTTCACTCTATTCAGCAGTGGCTGAAAGGAGTCGGTTCACTTGATTTCAGGTCCAGAGAGAATAAGAATAAGCAGAGACCTTTAATTTCAGACGTTCAGTGGAATGTTAACTTTCTTCACGCGATCAGTGAACAGGAAGTTCTGTGGGATTCAGCGGGTTCCTCTTTTCTTTTTTTTTTTTTAAAGCGCGAGTGGTAGAGGGATGTCAGACAAGTTACACTTTCTTGCACGCATTCTCTCCCTCTCTGTCCTCTAAAGCATGCTGGGATTGTCAGGATGTAATTTAAGTGCATAGGCACAAAGACCAAATGCCAAACAGACAATGACGACGCGTTCAGCTTTAAATGTAGCCGCTCACGGTTCGTTTGGGGTGTGTAATTAGGATCAGTGTTACAGAAAAGAGTCAAAAAATCACAATGTGCTTTAGACACAGGAAGAACGATCAGGGCAAAAGAAAGAATCTGAGCGCGCTGCGGGCCGCAAGGCTAGAGGCGCAGAAAATATACCGTAGTAGAGCATCGTTTAAAGTGGTTGTGTTAAAAGCTGGCCCACAAAAGGTTCGAGACTTGATCCTGTGGATTTGAATATAGTTGAAAAAACGAAATTATTACACACGAGGTGTTCATGGATACAGCATATCTCCATGATCTCACAGCTTTTGTTTTGGTACTCATTTACATTATATTGGCAAAAGTTTTGGGACGCCTGCCTTTACATGCACATGAACAATAAAGACATCCCATTCTTAATCCGTAGGGTTTAATATGGAGTTGACCCACCGTTTGCAGCTATAACAGCTTCAAGTCTTCGGGGTAGGCTTTCCACAAGGTTTAGGAGTGTGTTTATGGGAATTTTTGACCATTTTTCTAGAAGCGCATTTGTGAGGTCAGGCACTGATGCTGGACGAGAAGGCCTGCCTCACAGTCTTTGCTCTTCTTATTCATCCCAAAGGTGCTCTTTTGTGTTGAGGTCAGGACTCATTACCAAACTCATTCATCCATGACCTGCTTTGTGCACTGGTCAGCAGTCATGTTGGAACAGAAAGGGCCATCCCTATACTGTTCCCATAAAGTTGGGAACAAGAAATTGTCCAAAATGTCTTGGTATGCTGAAGTATTAGCCCCTTTCACACAGAGATTCTGGAAAATACACAGATAATGTGACCCGGCATTTGTCCCGGGATTGTTTGATTTCGGTTCATTCACACTGCCAGTGATTTGCCGGGATCTGTGAGTGCGTTCACACACAACCCGTAAATATATCCCGGAAAGACGCATGACGTCAGGATGAGACGTGTAACGTACGCGTCGAAAACATGTACACGCGCATACCGTTCCACAAAGCTGGTGAATGATCTCAGCTTCAGCGCGGATAGTGAGGAGCTCCTGGTCTCTGCTTCGTTCCAGTTTGCAAACATTTGTTCGTCCTTTCTTTGTTGATGACGAACACAAACGTTCTTCTAAGAGCAACAGAGTCGCGCGATGGCACGACCGTCATCACTATGACACACCCCTTATGGCATTGGTCCTGGCTTTTGTTCACACAGCGGATGTTCCGGGACTGATTCCGGCAATGTTACTAGATTCCCAAACCGGCATCGATGCCGGTATCAATCCCGGGTCAGGTTTGCGTTCACACAGAAGGCGTTCACAGTCCACATCACGAAAACAGGCAGTCGAACCACGAATGTCGAGCCAAGTCTTGGCTCGTTCACATCTCACCAGCGCACTTCTGGCTCGGCCTTCGTAGTTCGCCTACTCGAGACTGTTTTCCAAAGATGGCTCCTGCCTGTATTCGCTAAGTGGACTGTCTTTATAAAGTATCTTCTTATTAAATGGTCTGAACACTTGCAACATTCCCAATGCTTCAGTTTGCATGTAGGGACCCTGATTGTGCTACTTTGTTAGTGTTGGGCTATTTTGAGCCTTGTTAGTGGTATTAACTAGCGATTTTTATTTTCATTACTCTTTGCCCCATATACTAACGTTAAAAGCTAAACATTTTTAGAGATAAAACCCTTTACATTCGATAATCATGAAAACAAATCGCAGAGAACGGTTGACTATGTACCAATGTGTAATTAGACCAAAGGTTCATTTTGCGCCGGAGTTGTCCTTTAAGAGTTCCCTGAAAATCAACTCCACACCATAATCCCCACAAAGTTTGGAGGTCTGTAGCTGTTGACTCTTGACTTCTGCTCACTTACCTCGTTTCCAGCAAAAAGGAACTGGTTCAGAACTGGTGCTGGTTTAAAGTTGGTTCAACTTGCGAACCTTCTCAGAAACTGTTTGTTTTTGCACTGACTCGAGAGCCCAGTGAACGACGTCGTTACATCACTGTGTACATCGCCATACGTCTAAGCTTTCTCATTCCCGTCGTGTTGTTGGTCTCAATTACCCATCACCCCGCCCCCGACGTAAGCATGACGTGTTAAAAGAACGGTTCTAGTCCAGCAAAGAGTTGGTGCTGTTTTTTGGCTGTCGAAACACAAAGTTTATGAGTGGGCACCGGCTCCGACCCGGCTCTCAAAATGCTTTGGTGGAAAAGGGGCAACTGTGTTCCTCAGCATGCGCTGACCCCGCTCTGTGCTTTCACGTGGCCTACCACTTTGTGAGTTGAGTTATTGCTTCCACATTATAATAGCACTAACATTTGACTGTGGAATATATAGTAGTGAGGAAATTTCACAAATGGCACAGTGGAATTGCACAGGTGACAATCTATCACGGTACCATGCTTTGAGTCACTGAGCTCCTGAGAGCGACCCAATGTTTGTATAACCATTTTTTGAGAATGAGTGGTGTGAGTGGACGCTCGCGTCAAAACGCCATTGTATCAGCAGCTGCAGCTGCTGTTCAAAATGAACGAGTAGGCTACATCATGAATCCATTTTCCAAACCGTGTTTTTGACTTATCCTGAATATAAATACTTATAATACGATTCGCTGTTTTATCCCAGGATCGCCTCGGATGCGGAGTTGCCCAGTGCCTGCGTGACTCGCCATAGACATTAAAGGGGTAGTTCACTGAAATACATTTTTGATATGTTTTAGCTTACCTCAAGGGCATACTGTTCGTTTTCTCACACAAATCGCTCGTTTCGTGTCTTAGGCCATCAATGTGTACTTACATTTACGAGTCATTAAATCGTGTTTAATTTTGACTTCTCTGTGCATGCTTTTTGGTGGACCCCCTTAGCCTCCAGTGTATGACTGATAGACAACAACGGTTTGATTGAAAAATGTCAAAATTGAAAATACTGTGGAAACAAAGACACCTACATCTTGCATGCGCTTGAGGTAAGCTAAAACATATCAAAAAATTAATTTCAAAGTGAACTATCCCTTTAAAGGAGAGAAGTGGCTCCGGCTACAGTGTTCTTCCACAAGACACGTGCAGTTTATTTATTGACGAACGTAGACGTCACACGAATTGCACATTGATGGTGAAACGCACCAATTACAAATTCACGAATTAAGGCATTTATAAATGAAAATGTCCACGAAACAGCGTGCCCCTTCGTAAGTCTTTTCAGCGGTTAGATGAGAGTAATCGTTCGACTGAGGAAAAGGAAATTATAATAAAATGCAGAAGGTAAGGAGGAGTGTGAAATTTCTGTTTTTTTGTTACAATTCTAAACTTTGATAACGAAAAATCTGTATTAGCTTATTATAATACTCTAATCTTTTAAAATGTAATGCATACATTTGAATGTTTAATGATTTTTAAAAGATAGAAAGAGGATGCTGAAAAATGATAATAGATAGATAGATAGATAGATAGACACAGAAGATTATGATTCAAATGTAAATAGATAGATTATATATAATTAAAACGTAAAGTGTTTAAAATTACAGATTATTATGGAAGCTTGTTTCCGCCACTGAATAAAAAAATAAAATAAATAATTGCGACTTTTTATCTCACAATTCTGACTTTTTTTCCTCACAATTGCGAGATAAAAAGTCCGAATTGCGTGATATAAAGTCGCAATTGCGAGTTATAAAAGTCAGAATTGCGAGATATAAAGTCAGAATTGCGAGATATAAAGCCAGAATTGCGTGATATAAAGTCGCAATTGCGAGATAAAAAGTCAGAATTGCGAGATATAAAGTCGCAATTGCGAGTTATAAAGTCAGAATTGCGAGATAAAAAGTCAGAATTGTGTGATATAAAGTCGCAAAGCGAGTTATAAAGTCAGAATTGCGAGATATAAAGTCAGAATTGCGAGATATAAAGTCAGAATTGCGTGATATAAAGTCGCAATTGCGAGATAAAAAGTCAGAATTGCGTGATATAAAGTCGCAATTGCGAGTTATAAAGTCAGAATTGCGAGATAAAAAGTCAGAATTGTGTGATATAAAGTCGCAAAGCGAGTTAAAGTCAGAATTGCGAGATATAAATTCAGAATTGCGTGATATAAAGTCGCAATTGCGAGTTATAAAGTCAGAATTGCGAGATAAAAAGTCGCAAAGCGAGTTATAAAGTCAGAATTGCGTGATATAAAGTCGCAATTGCGAGTTATAAAGTCAGAATTGTGAGATTTAAACTATTCTGATGGGGGAAAAAGAATTTGCCTAATAAGTCGCAATTGCGAGTTTATATCTCACAATTCTGAGAAAAGATGTCAGAATTTCGACATATAAACTCGCAATTATGTGTTATAAAGTCAGAATTGCGAGATGTAAACTCGCAATTGTGAGAAAAAAAGTCACACTTCTGTCTTTTTTTCTCAGAATTGCGACTTTATATCACACAATTCTGACTTTATATCTCGCAATTCTGACTTTATATCTCGCAATTCTGACTTTATAACACACAATTCTGACTTTATAACTCGCAATTCTGACTTTACATCTCGCAATTCTGACTTTATAACTCGCAATTGCGACTTTATATCACGCAATTCTGAGAAATAAAGTCAGAATTGTGAGATATAAACTTGCAATTGTGAGAAAAAAAGTCAGAATTGTGAGAAAAAAAGTCAGAATTGTAAGATAAAAAGTCACAATTCTTTATTATATTTTTTATTCAATGGCGGAAACAAGCTTCCATAGATTATTGACAATTTACTGTCCAAAATTCATGAAAATCCTGAAATTTGGCAATGATAATTAATATATTACAGGTATTTATGCTGCAACCCAGAAGCTTTGGTCTATGAAAACCACTTTCATCAGCATGCATTGATTAATCCCATGGCATGAAAAAAAAAAAAAAAAAGAAGGTGCGACCAAATCAAATGCTGGTGCGACCAACTGAGAAAGTTGGTAGCACCAGTTCAACCACTGGAAAAGTTAGTCTGGAATACCAATACTTTTAACAATATAGTGTATGTTAGACATTAAGAAGCAAACACACCTCATCATCTAACATGAAAATTTTCAATTGTACTTGAGGGCGCATGAAAGAACAAGTACAATTGTAGAAAATGGGAACTGCAACAGTTTCTTTAATCACAAACAAGTTAAGAGTGATGACAAGTATTCAGCACATGCAAACTTCTCTCTCTTGCTGCGAAAAAGAAGTGTGATTATTTCACTTCATGATACATTTTCACTAAAAATTGGCTGTGAGGTGTATGTAATTCTGCTGTGTACAGCGTTTGATTTCAAACTAATCTGTGTTTTCTGTAGGCTGCTTATAGTGAACATTTATAGTACCTTTTTACATGTGTTTTATGAATGAAAAAATAGTGACTGAATTGAGAAAATGGATTTTTAAAACGTTAAATCAACTTCAATAAATAATTGTCTTGACTTATCTGCTGATTGGTATATTAGTAAAACTGATATTTCTTGTATTTAATTCAGTTGTAAGATGTAATCTTTCTGTTAATGATTGGTTTGGCACATAAAATGTTTCTTACAGTATATTAAGGTGGATTTATAATAATCCGTGAGTTATAAAAGCAATATTTACAAGTCACTCATGGTCTCCCCTATATATTAATTTACCACATAGAATTAAACAGAAATAAGAAGTCGATTCTACATATAAAATAGTAAAGTTCTTAAATGCACAGAGCCGTGCTCCTGCTGCAACTCTCTGTTCCTGTCCGCTCAGAGCTTTCTTCCGTTTAATTAGATTTGTAAAAACAATTTTTGGAGAGCTTTATTCGGTAAAAGCTCTCAGGGGTTAAAATCAGCTGAGCACTTCTTTTCAGATTCTTTTCAGCGGCGGAGCATAAATTATTTAAAATTGTGCGACCTTTTATCTCACCCCCTTTGAAGGCAGCAAATTAAAAATGTAAATGGCCTCCCTAATTAATATGCAAATGCATTCATTCCCAGTTAACAATTAGCAATTAAACCTGCACTGTCTAGAAAGAGCACTGACAAAATTAGCAACTTATTTTTGCATTTGAAAAATAGCGACGGGACACAAATGTTTTGTTGAACAAAGTGACTTTTTGAAATGTTTTGGATCAGCTGGCCTCACAAATGCTTCATTTTTTTTCAGAGGCAGATCGGATGGTCACATTCAAATCATTTGACCTTCAGCTAAGAGGTTTCTCTTGTCCTTTTAAGAACAATTGATTTTTCCCCCCACTATAACATTTGCATAGAGATTTCAATAGCCAATAGAAAAGTTAGAAATCTCAGGGTTGATGATTTGCAAATGCTAAGGTATGCTGCCTCTTACAAGGTTTGTAGACAGAATAATGATGGTCACTATTCAGACTTTATAGAAGAGAAGGCTCTTCATCACTTAACAGTGGGCCCCATATGCACTGATAATGACATTTACAGCACTTAACATTGAAACGTTAAGTGTTTAAATGTAAAGACTTCAAATACACATATTGTGTCTTGTTGTACTCTTCCATTCAAATCTGTTACATTTTTCACATTTCATTCATTTGCTTTGTCAATGTAATTTGTATTATACTCCCTGCCCTTCCAAGTTCTGAAGTGTTAAGATTTCATTGGCTTTTTGTTTGTTTGCGCGTTTTACTGTTCAGAGTTGGAAGAAAACACATTACTATGTAATTACACATGTACATTATTAAAATACATGTAATACAAGTATAGTTCTCATTTCCCACAGTAGTTTGTTTTGTGGTATATAGTTGACAAATAAATTGGACATATATTTTAGATTCATGAATCACTTGATGTAGTTTCTCAACTAATATGAGAACATAAAACCTGTGCGGAAACCAATCTTTAAAGTTATAATTTCAACTTAAATGAGACTATACAACCTGTGAGTAAAATCATTATACAGGAAACCAATCTTTAAAGTTATAATTTATTGACATTTTACAGCTCGTACAGCCAAATATCATCTTACACTCTCAGAAAAAAAGGTACAAAAGCTGTCACTGGGGCTGTACCTTTTAAAAAGGTACACTTTTGTACCCAAAGGCTGCATATTGGTACTGTAGTGGTACATATTAGCACCTAAAATGTACATATTAACACCTAAAATGTACATATAACCACCTAAAATGGACATATTAGCTCATGAAATGGACATATTAGCACCTAAAATGTACATATTAACACTTAAAATGTAAATATTAGCACCGTAAATGTACACATTAACACCTAAAATGTACTTATTAGCACCTAAAATGGACAAAAGTTTACCTTTTGAAAAGGTACAGCCCCAGTGACAGCTTTTGTACCTTTTTTTCTGAGAGTGTACAATCTTTCGATATTCATGTTCACATATATGCATATGGAAAGATAACAAAAATGGAAATAATAGTTAGGGCATATCCATGTCAAAAAATAAATAATAATAAAATAAAGAAAAAAAAACAGATATAGAAAAGATATCAGTCACTGAGCATCTACAAGAATGTTCTTCAGAGTTTATGGACATTTTAAGAAATAAATAATTTACCTGTTGAGAGATAATCAGGTGGCTTTGACAGTTACAGATTTGAAAAACAAAAAGGCGGGAGTAAAGAACCACCCTTTAGTCCGACATTTCTCTCTTTTTCTCATTTTTTGGAGGGGTCGGTTCATCTGTAACGGTTAAGTTCCAATGAAGATGAAGTTAGAGTAACACAAGGTTTAATAGTTAAATCTAAATAGACAGTCGACATGCGAGACAGTGTTCTAGTGCACAGACAAACAAGAACCGACCAAGAACGTACAGAACAGGGAGTATACTGTATATACACAAAGGGTGATGAAGACAATGAGTATATGGGGTTGATTAGTTTGGCCACAATGGGCAAATTTGGCCAGAATGTCCAACCCGTTCTCATCCAAAGGCGTCATATACTGACGCTTTTGCCAATGCGTATACATCCAACGCACATGGCACCCTTTAGCGTCAATATGAGGCGCAGATATATATGGGCCAGAATGCGCCTCCTAGTGTAACCCTAACACTACCCCAGACCTAAACCTACCCATAACCCGAAGCGTGATATATTGACGCTAAAGGGTGCCATGTGCGTTGGATGTACACCTTGGGACAGGGCTGTAGTACTGTAGTACCGGTCTTGGACTCGAGACCGTTTTTCTATGGTCTCGGACTCGCTGGTATTCGGACTTGTCTCGGTTTCAGCCACTGGTCTTGCCAAATATGGCTTTCCAGGTGTTTTTCTATTATGTTCATAATATTGAAGGAAAAGTGAAACGCTGGCCACCTTATAACCAATCACGATAAATTATCCTCACACGTCACGCTTTGTGTCTGCATGCCCGTTAATTTTGCATTTGTAAACTTTGCATCAGCCTAACGTCATAAAGTTATAAGTTCGATTACGTATGGTGGTAGTAGCTAACTGTGTGTGTGTGTGTGTGTGTGTGTCATATTTTCGTTAAAGGTGGTTCATTTGGGTTACGTTAATGTTATATGACATCGGTGATGATTTTCTTCAGTTTTAAATGGACAATATTAAATGTATTTAGGACTAAAAGAAATATTCTCCATGACGCCTACAGAACGAAAGACATTTTTGTATGTGTGTTTATTTATTACCAGCCTATTAGGGTAACGTTAACTTAGAAAATGCCAAAATTAACCGACCGAGTGCTCACTACATCGGAGCGTGTCTTCTCATGCTGTCACTAGCTATCTTACTAGCTACTACTTAAAAATCCTGGGTGTTGTGACACTTTTGCTTTTCATATCAACAAATAATAACCCAAAATTACTGTCTTGAAATGTCATGCATAGACTTTTTTTTTTTCATGTCTTGGACTTTTTTTCATGTCCTGGACTCAGACTCGAACCTTTTTGGATTCGGTCTTGACTGGGACTGTACTAGTCCTGTTCTTGAACTTGTCTTGGACTCGACAAAGGTGGTGTTGACTACAGCCCTACCTTTGGATGAGAATACATTGGAATGTCAGGGTTACACCCCTACTCTTTCAAAGAACATCCTGGGATTTTTAATGACCAGAGAGTTAGGGACTCGGTTTAACGTCTCATCCGTAGGACAGTGCTCTTTGACAGTATAGTGTCCCCATCAATATACTGGGACGTTAGGACTCACACAGACCACAGGGTGAGCGCCCCCTGCTGGCCTCACTAACACCTCTTCCCAGGAGGTCTCCCATCCAGGTCCTAACCAGGCGCAACCCCTCTTAGCTTTAGTGGGAAATCAGTCTTGGGCTACAGAGTGATATGGCTAATAGCTTTCAATTATACTGCAATGCTGATGCCTAAAAGTACTGGCTAAAATTGAGAAAAAATCTACATCATAGAGTCATCAGTTGCAGTATTGGTATCAGTGAGACTGGACTTCTTTCAAAAAAAGATTCCTTTAATAATCTACTGTCGGTGAACATGTCAAACTAACGATAAAAGACTTTAGATTTTAGCCTATGATACTTTTAGGATTTGCTAAATTTGTTTAAGACGGTCCAATCAGGGCCAAAATCCCAAAAGTGTGTACCCAGCTTAAGATGAGTAAATGCATGCTCAATGGGGTAAGCTAATTCAATCCTAGATGTCCACTGTCCTGTAAAGTTTAGCTCCAACCCGAAGCCCCTAGTGTCCCAAATGGCACTGTTAACATTCACTTACGGCACTTACATTTGTGTTTTTAGGTTTCAAAAGGGTGCTCGTGAGCACCAGCGCACTCTTTGCAGTCAACATGTGCCTTCGATACACACTTTTGCCAAGCCCGCACTGAAGCAAATCTCCACAGAAGACTTTTTCCGGACAGTCAAAGCGGCATTTACATGTGAAAGTGCGGACTTGTAGGAAGATCATGAGTGTGTGGGATACCATTTGGGACAGGGTCAATGTCTTCAACAATACTAGAAAGAGAAATCTCTGCAGGACAATGGCCCTCCAGGACCAAAGATGTCCATCCCTAGTCTAGAACTACAATAACCATCATATTTCAACAATGCACTAACTCCCTGTTTCTCTCAACATGAGACAGGAGAGCTGTCAGTCAATAAATGGTAAAACAAAGTAACTTCCATCACTTATTTAACAGACTGAGCTCATGAAATGGCGTATGTATGAAACGCCAATTCGTATTTCCATTTTTGGCGTGCTATCAACACGCATAATCGCTTTTCAGGGTGTTTATGAACGCTGACGACTTAACGTTACATTACTGTATATATAAATATAAACCTACCCGTCATTGGGGTTAATAACATTTATGAGTCTTCCCCTACCATCCTTGGAAAAAAAAAATATCGCTCCCCAGATGTAGATCTACGTTTTGCTTCGTTTCGCTCGGACATACACGCGGAATCACTCGGACATTTAACGGCGTTGACATACAATACACCCATACACGCGGATAGCTCAAAATGCGTATAGATAATACGCCACTTGACTTGTGGCGTGTATTTTTACGCAAAAGTCATGATTAAATGTTGGTTTTAAAAAAGGAACTCACAACTTTAAAAAGTAACGCGTTCAATGCTGGTCACCCAACTCGTAATACTTGTAATGCATTGACCTAACACTGCAACTAATGATCAAGAATAGTAGGATATGAAAAGATGTTCACACACCACACCATCTCATCTAATCTACACTTTAAAATGCATTCAGAGAAAACAGTGGCAGTACGTCTGTTAAGCGCCACAGCAGTTCTGTATTCCAGGCACACATCTTTCTCACACATTTTCAATCAGGTTCAAAGGCTCTTGTTCCGTGATGAAGGTAAATCGAGTAAAATTGAGTGAGGACATCATTTCGTCTAAGGACCACCTGTGGCTCCAGGTATGAGCTGAGTGTGTTTTATGTCTCAGGGGAGCTGTGGAAGAGAAGAGCCTGTTCTGGTCGTAATTAACACAAGCCTGTTGATTCTTGGATAATGAAACAGAATTCATTAACACTCCGTTAATTGCCATCCAGCTCTTACAAAGTTTCCTCTCAGTTTCGAGGAAGGAATGAAGAGGTGACAATGAGCAGCTCGTCCTTTTACAGGAAGCCGCGCGACTCTTGTAAATTCAGTACTTCAAGTCTCACTTTGACAGCAGAGGTTTATGTCCGGTCCTGTAACCCTTACTGCTTCAAAGTGAGAGCCCTTCAAACGCCACGCTTAATAGGGCCTTTGAATCTGTCTTTTATAGCCAGTACTCTTAAAAATATTACGGGAAAATGATCTAAAAAAACGTCCCTCTATTTGTTTTCTTTCTTTATGTGAAGAGGATGCACTTCTAAACTGATCCTTTCTATATAAGTCATGTCTCCCAAAAGGGAAATCCATTTTCTTAATGATATTAGTTTATTATTATATATAAAATATAATTTTAATAAAAAATTGCAGTGTATTGTAGAAAAAAAAAACTGTTTTCCAGTAAAGTTATGCACTATTATTATGTCACTGTTACTTTACTGAAGAGACACTAAAATAAAGTGTTACCAAACAAATAATAAGAAAACAGTTTATTTGCATGTTTCAAACGTGTGTTTACTATAGTGAGGTTTAACCTCAAAATCTCTTTGTCTCATTAAAGGAGTAGTTCACTTTAAAAAAATAATTTACTCACCCCCATGTCATCCAAGATGTCCAAGTCTTTCTTTCTTCAGTCGAAAAGGAATTAAGGTTTTTAATGAAAACATTCCAGGATTTTCTCCATATAATGGACTTTATTGGGAACCAAACGGTTCAAGGTCCAAATGAGAGTTTCAGTGCAGCTTCAAAGGGCTTTAAACGACACCAGACGATGAATAAGGGTCTTATCTAGGACCCTTCGAGTCATGACTCGAAAAAAAGATTTGTTCATTTTGATGAACGAGTTTGAACAGGAGAGTAACGTATGCTCATCAAAGAACAGAGCAGGGCGAGCATATATGCTTTTAAAACTTAAACTGTTTTATTTATTTTTTAAATGACCAATCGTTTCGCTAGATAAGACCCTTATACATCGTCTGGTGTCGTTTAAAGCCCTTTGAAGCTGCACTGAAACTCTCATTTGGACCTTGAACCGTGTGGTTCCCACTGAAGTCCATTATATGGAGAAAATCCTTATATTTTTCATCAAAAACCTTAATTTCTTTTCGACTGACTGGGGGTGAGTAAATTATCAGCAAAAGTTTTTTTTTTTTAAAGTGAACTAATCCTTTAAATTAAAAGTAAAGTTATCCATTTGTAGTCACATTTACATATTTTGTAAGACACAACAACAATAGTCATTGTAAAAAACTAAGTATAAGCATAAGCTACCATTTAGATTAAATATGCAACTCAGCCTTTTGGGTTATATAATAATTGGCAAATTGGTGTCAAATTTGTACATATTTTACACTTTATTTCTACTTTTTTGAATGACCTGCTTATAACCCACTGAGGGTCAGTTGAGGGGTGCAGATTCATGATTACTTTTTTAAAATTACAAATCATAGGCTACGTTTTCCTACGAATGTATGACTAATGTATGAATTCCTATGAAAATGCAACGATTAATAGTTTTCTCGTGGGATAGGGTTGGATTTGTCCGATATTCACCCAGAACTCATTTTTAACTCTTTTTTTAAACTGTAGTACTATTTTCAAATGCAGTCCATTTACCATTTCACCATCATCTTACTGACCCCAAACTTTTAAATGTCATTATAACCTATTTTTCATAGAGTATATCATTTCAAAAGTTTCAACAAAGCAAAGAGTAGAAAAAACAAGCAAACCTGTGTGGCCAAAGTGGGAACATATAAAATGACAAATGTTCTCGTAATTTTTTTTCCTATACTTAGAGATCAGTAATAAAACATCACTCTTTTACTGCTTGCTATTTAAAGTAGCATTCCCATATGGCAGTGCAAACCGATCTCACGACCAAATTGTACGAATTCGACGCATGATTAAAAGTGTCTAATTCGTACTAATTCGTACGACCTCACTCGTACGAATTAGTGCGATTTTGCTAAATCGTACATATTTTACGAATTGGCCAATTCGTATGAATTCATACGAATGACCTACCCCTTACCCCGCCCCTAAACCTAACCATCACATGGATTTAGACAAATCGTACAAATTCGTACGAGTGAGGTCGTACGAATTAGACACTTTTTAATCATGCGTCGAATTCATACGAATTGGTCGTGAGATAGCGTAGGGCAGTGGCATTGGCTTGATTTAATCTTATGGACCAACCTAATCTTGTGAGTAAATGTAGCTATTTTAAACGATTTGTTTGAAAATATATAGGATTTTTAGAAAAAAAAATGAAGCTCCACCCCTAAACCATAACGTAAGCATCGTACAAATTTATATGAATTAGCCACCAATTCACCCATCAAAAACAGTTACGAATTGCCACGAGATTGTGTTGTCTATACTGGAGTACAGTACGTATGCATATGAAACAGGCTTTTCTTTCCTCTGGTTTGCTGTGTTCTGACTCTGAGCACTTCTAAGGTCTGTCAAGCACCACATCAAAACAAACCTGCTTCTCATAATCTCCGGGGAATTCCGCGACACCTCTTCCCAGTCCGAGGTGCGGAGAGACACGCTTTTGTTTTTTCATCCACTCTAATGTTCACTCTTCCGATCCGTTCTGAGACAACCGCTCCTGCAACAATGGGTTTGTTAGCTCATGGAGTCAATCAAAACACGAGGAGAGGTATCAGTCCTCGATTTTACCTTTGAACGGCATCAGTACGGAGATGAAACGCCCTGCTGATGGTGGAATCAAAGCTGGGGCGGGAGTCAAGAACATACGATTGTTGTGAGATTCTGGACCACTTTTGACCAACTGTCATTGGTCCCGTGAAGTAAAACACCCACATTGACCTTGGAAAGGAGTGGCAAGACAGCTTGATAACTTCCTGTTGTACCTTCAAAGATGAGTTGATTGTAACCTTAGAAACGTAATAAAAGAAAACCCAAGGCCGTTCACATTCACCTATGAATTTCCACAATTAAGCCTTTGTTTACAGCAAAAAGTCATATTAGAAGCGGCGAATTTGCCGCAATTATTCATAATTCCAACAATTCGAGAGAGTAGCTTCCTCATTTGCCTGCCTAATTCTGCCTTTTAATTTCTTGCATACATTTGCACATTAATTTTGCCCATTGTCTGCTGTGAGAGCTTGTTTATTTTAAAAGAGATTTCCTGTGTGATGTTTTTCACAGGAGTGGAGCGCGGTTGGGTGGCTTTCCAACTGCGCGTGCTGATCATTTGTTTTGTCCTCATTTACAACCCACTGCTTTAACACATTCACGGCCACATCAGAGAGAGAGAGAGAGAAATCTACTCGGAGGAAAATGATAACTTCTGTGATCACTTCACTTAGTGAGTCATTCTGTCAGTTCTACAGTCAATCAAATAGGTAAGATATTTGGTTCAATAATGGCGTTAATTATGTATTTGCCCATTCCAGTTCAAAATCCACAATAAGTAACCATCTGTAGGTTGATTCTCTGTAAACTGTGGCTATGTGCTCTGTTTATTTGACCATCCCACACTCTTAGACTATGTTCACACTTGGCTTGTTTGGTTTGGTTTATAAAACCCAGCCCGTTCTCATCCCAAGGCGTCATATACTGACGCTTTTGACGTTTCGTCTACATCCAACGCAAATAGCACCCTTTAGCGTCAATATGAGATGCGGATATATATGGGCCAGATGGCGCCTCCTATGGGTCTAACCCTAACCCTACCCCAGAACTAAACCTACCCATAACCGAACAAAGCTCTGTGCGTGTTGTACTTTATTGACGCTGAAGGGTGCCATGTGCGTTGGATTTAGACGAAATTTCAAAAGTGTCACTATATGACGCCCTCAGATGAGAACGCGTTGAAAAACCCTATTGCAATTGCTCTGTTAGTGCGGTTCATTTGAATAAGTTTGAACACCATCTGAACCCTGATGTGGATCGAACAAGCGGGCTGAGACGCACTTTGCTTCCAAACAAACTGAAATATCAACTTAACACAGACCAAAGACATGTAAACGAACCAAAAACGTGAAGATGAGACTATAAAAAGGACAAAATGCTCACACATACCAGTTTTTTCTTGTCATAGTCGTGATGTTGCCCATCTCTCCTCGTGGCAGATCTTGGTTTGTGTGACGGAGGGATTCTTGCCACTGTTTTGACTCTTTTACACATGCTCTTCACAAGTTCTCAGCTGGTCAAACTACCATCATATGCTATAAACATGATGCGAGTGCATTTATACACACAGCATTGTTTTGGATGTTCAGGAAGTTCCGTCTCGAAATGGGGTTCTATATATGAAGCATAAGGTTCTTTGCTCAACTCCAAACCTTTTATGATAAAAAAAAAGGGTCTATAATGACAAGAAAGAACCCTTTTGGCACAAAGGTTTGGTATTGGCTATTATTCATTCATATATTACATTATTCTGCAACATTTTGTAGTTGTAATTAAATTATTGTTTATTAAACTGTTGTAGTAACTTAATATCACATTTTAATCATGCTGATTTTTGGAGGAGAAAAACTCAAATGGCACTCTTCGTGTGATATTGATTAACTACATAAACATTTTCTAACCCCCATATCTTGAATTTTGTGAAATAATTTACATGCATTCATAAATACATTTTAGGGTCTTGGAGTTTGTCAATAATATGAAATATTTAATCCGGAAAGGACGAAACAAATGATAATGAATGAACCCAAAAGGTTCCATATAGAACCCTTTTCCTGGTTACAAATGGCGCTTTTCCACTGCATAGTACGGTACGGTTCGGTTCGGTACGGCTCACTTTGGTGCTTTTCCACTGCATGGTACGGTACAGTACGGTTTGCTTCAGGTCGCTTTAAATGGTACCTGGTCTGTTGAGGTTCCAAGCGTACTGTACCGGTACTAAAATGTGACGTGAAACACTGCAGATCACTGATTGGTCAGACAGAATCGTCACTATCAGCGTCACTACTAGCGTCATTGGATTTGCCCTTAAAAAGGGTTCTGTATAGAACCTTTTAGAGGTTCCAAATACGTAGCACTGATAGAACCTTTTAAGGTTCCATAAAGAACCTTTTCTTCTAATAGGCCAAGTCATAAAAACCGAACGTATCATAACGTTTGTGAATGTATCCCCATGCCTTTAGGTTAGGGGTTAAAAATGCCCATGTGAACACCAAGTGGACCAGGGCTAGAGGTTTTTTTGTTTGTTTGTTTTTTTGGTCCAGACCAAACGAACCAAACTACAAGTGAATAAAGGTTCCAAAAGGGGATTTTCACAGCGATGCCATAGAACATCAACATTAGCTGATTCAGGGGTGTTTAATGGTGGTTGGAAGTTTCATTTAATTGAGGTTTCAATTGGTCAATCCTGCTTGTGGACAGTCCTGCAAAGTATAGCTCCAACCCTAATTAAAAACACTCTTGAACCAGCTAATCGAGGTCTTACCAGGCATACCAGAAACCAGGTGTGTTGAGGCAAGCTGGAGCTAAACTCTTCAGGACAATGGCCCTCCAGGAGCTCCATTCTGGGTTCCCCTAATAACCTTTCAGTGAACAATTCTTAGTGTGATGAACATTGTAATAACCTAAAGAACCTTTTCCACTATAAATAACCTTTTTGTGCAATGGAAAGGTTCCATGCATGGATGTCAAAGATTCTGGTGTGTAAAGCCCTATTCGTTTCTGACTAGTTTAACATGGAGAGGTGAGGTAAAGTAATTATTACCAGAGCTTCACTGTGATTTTGGTCCCGTCCAAATGTGCATCTCAGTTATCATTACGCACAATATCAGTAAAGATTATGGTGACTTTTACCTTCTGTAAAAAGGTCAGGAAAACATACGAATGCCGTACAAATAGACCACCTGTAAATATGTACGTAAATATGTATGGAGGACCATAGACAGTAAAAGAAATGGACAGAGCGACCCCATTGATTTCAACGGAGAAGACTGAAGCCCGCAGGCTCAAACTCAGCGTGACGACAATCTGACAGTTGTAAATCAGCTCTGCCAAGACAAATCTGAATCACCGTATTCCTCAAAAACGTTGCAATATTTTGTCCCGTTGCTTTTATGGACTCTATTTATGGGCTTCTCCCTTGACTTTGTGCCTCCATGTCCCCCCGATTGCCTCATAGACAGTAAAAGATTGCCTGCGAGCTTCTCCTCCTGTCTATACGATAATGTCTCTATTGTCAAGTCAAGTCAAGTCAAGTCACATTTATTTATATAGCGCTTTTCACAATACAGATTGTATCAAAGCAGCTTCACAGTGATAACATGTAAGTAGCACAACACAGATCAACAACATTGCTAAACACTAAATAAATAACCCCAACTGAGCAAGCTCAAAGCAAGCCAAAAGCAAGGCGACATTATTATATATTGTGTGACAGAAAGTCCCGTGGTCCCACTTTAAACGGCTTCTACGGGGCCGTAACGTAATATACAAAGTAATGGAGCATTTTATACATTGTTGTGTTTCTTTAGAAATAAATAATGGACAAATGAAGTCTTTGTACGCCTCAGATGTAAAGTTCTTCGCTGTCAAAGTGACGCCAAAATGAATGGGAGTCAATGGGATGCTAACAGCGGAAGTTCTGCTACAATGGCGGCTCCCGCGAGGCTTCAACTTCTGGCTGATGGATTACCCCCTTTGGGTGGGACAAGTCTGTGGCAAAACCATCCATGATCCATTCAGATCAAAAAGATGGTCAAACACACTTTTTAGAGGCACAAAACTTAGATAAGAGCTAATTACCAATATAATCCAATCTGAATTTAATTAGTACACCGTTCGACCGGACCTAACTGTTTTACATATATAGGCATAGGTTATATGTGTTTGCGCACGTGATATATCAGGTGACGGCGTTGCGTAAATCGAGTCACCCCTCCAAATGAGAACTTTTTACTCAGACATTTTATCTTGTGCGAATTGGCCATTATTATTACCGACATCCTGTGGTAGAATTACATTACTCCATCTACCCTTGCAAAGCTAGTCCCGTCCGAAGAGTGTAGTAGGTCAGGTTTGGGTGGTTAACGTCTTCTGATATGCCGTTCGCTTTTGCCACCCTTCCGGATGTAAAAAAACCCATTTTTCTTCTTTGAGACCCATTCAATTTTTAAGAAACATTTCATTATATTATAATGCACATTTTAGCAACGACTGTCAATTTTTGACGACAATTATTTTCTTATTTGCCCGTCCTTCTTTCTTACCATCGTGTCCGAGCAGAAGTCTGTTCATCTAAAATCATACCGCCGGTGACTGTGGCTGGGATGTGTGTTCGCTCTCTATCAGATTTGCATAAATAACCTCCCAGCATGCCTGCACCACTGCCCAGGTGCAAGGACATTTGCATATAGAACTGCGATAGGGCTCCCTAGAGTCCCCTTAGCAGCCGCTGAGCGAATAGGGGGTCGGTGGCGGCACAAATGAATTCGAAATTAAAATCCCACACGTGTGTCCTCTGTGAAGTCATAGATGTGTTGACCATGGAGACCTACACAAGGAAACCTCTGTCTAATGAGGAAGTGATTGATTCCTACAAGGATTAGTTAATTGATAAATTAATTGATTTTGGACAGACATTTTTACTGCAGACAGATGTCTTAATGACTGACACTTTATATAAAAAAGATAATGACTCAACCAAACACTTAATTCAACCTAAACCAAATTAGTCATGTCCACTTCTATTAATGTTTTCTTTCAAGCTTACATTAATCTAATTACTGCACATAATCAGAATATTCAAAAGATGTATGGATATCTAACTTAAATGATTTCCCATTAAAATTTCTTGCTCAGAATTCAAAACATTTCGGTTATACCAAACTCATTCAAACTCATTCTGTACTCAACTCAGACTACAGTATAACCAGTTTATTTAACCCAACTCAGATTAAAAACATCTAATTCTTTTATCTCATAGTGTCACGTTTGGTTGGGTTTTGGTTCAAGTTTGTGTTCATGTCTTTTATTTTGTAGTTTGCCTTGGCCATGTTTCATGTTCCTGTCATGTGCTTCCCCTGTTTATGTGTCTTGTTCTGATTGGTTCCCTTGTGTCATATTCTCATTGGTTCATTGTTTGATTATGCACAGGTCTTCCTTGTTAGTCATTAGTCTCTCTGTATAAATTGTCCTCGTGTTTATTGTTCTCTTGGCTAGTATTGTCTTTGTAACCTGCTGTTGGTGAGATTGTCAGGTCCACGTTCAGGTTCACGTTCAGGTTCACGTTCAGGTCCACGTTCAAGTCTCCAGGTCTGTTTATTTTGTATTTTGTTCGTGTTTGTATTTAAATAAAACTGCACTTGGGTTTACCTGCAACTTGCCTCCAGTGGACTTAAGTTACACATTTTTTAACCATTTCCTTCATTTCATTTTCAAGTTAAGAAATTAGTATGCAGTTCTGCAAAATAATCTAGTTATTTTAGCTAGTCATTTGTTTGAGAGTTCTATTCACCAGTGGTTTTGAGGTTGTCTGTCTAACTGATTTAAAAAATATGATTTTAAACTGAATAACGGATTGTCTTTGGTACATCCAGTATATTATCAAGGATGGACATGTTTTCAACATAAGTCTCCATTACACTGAATTTAAAGTTATTAAACGTCTTTATGTAATACTGTTCATTCTGTCCTTTTTATCATTTGTATTATATTTTAGCCTACATTTAAAGATTTATGACACAAAAATTACATGCAACACAATTGACAGATAAAGTAACACAGTTGACAGGAGTAACACGGTTGACAGGATGCATTAGGAGAAAAAAGAGAAAACTTTCTTTAAAATAAAACCTTTTTATTTTGTTAAGTGTCAGCAAAAAGTAATTAATGAACTCTCTTGAAACAATGGAGAAAACAAACATCAATTTTAAAAAATGCTGTTAATATCATGTCATCAATCAAATAATGTGAATCACATGTTTTTATAAAATAACTATTACTATGTAATTACACTTGTTCATATTTTATCATGTCATTCTTGTGTAATAACAATAGTTAATGAATGTTTTTTATAAGCAGTACTCAATATAGGCATAAACTATGACAAGAAACCCAGCCAACATTGTCAACCGTCTTAATCCGTCAACGGTGTTACTTGTTGGGTAACACAGTTGACATTTCTTCAATTTTAGGGCCTTGTGCTAACTGTAGACCTTGAACATGTCCCCACATTACCTTGATCAACTCGTGTTTTAATACATTTTCTCTACATTTTAGTAAATATAATATCTAAAGTAAGTACACAAGGCTATGCTGATAACATGGTTGACGAGCAATTCATCTACTCTATGTGTAGACAATAATAATGATTGAAAATTGAAGAGGAGGAGTAGAAACTTACCCCATTGTATTTAAAATTCTTGCCACTGAAGAACATGACATCACATGATGTTGGACATGTGACTCTGGAAGAAACCATTGCTGATTTATAGGGATTTTGTCAGTGGGTAACACAGTTGACAAAGATTTCTCGGACACACATAAAGTTAATAATTATAGATATAAACGTGAATTTGTAAATTAAAAAAGAGTGAATTCGTGTTTAAAATACATTTGCCTTGTTTTAATGATTATTTTTTATCAAATAAAGATGAAAATACTATACAAAAACTTGTATAAACTTTTAGCAAGTCGGACAGCACAAAAACTGCCATTTCCAGTACAGCATATACATTTTCTCCTAATTAACTTATGGAACTGGTTTACTTTTCTGCATGACATAAAGAGAAATGTACCCAAATATAAAAGTGATCATTGCTTGAAGTGAATATTCAGTAAAAAATGATAAATACAACCCATGGACTTGAAATGTACCCCTAATTATATAATCACCCCTGTGCAATAATCATGTCTTCTTGAAATGCCACATATGTGAGGTGGATGGATTATCTCGGCAAAGGAGAAATGCTCACTAACACATATTTAGACAGATATGTGAACAATATTTGATAGAAATGGGCCTTTTGTGTACATAGAAAAAGTCATCTTTGAGTTCAGCTCATGAAAAATGGGGGCAAAAACAAAAATGTTGCGCTTATAATATTGTTCAATGTACGTATATACCAAACTCATATTATAATCAGCCCGTTCTGTAATAATCCAGATTATAACCAGCTCACTCTATTTCCAACCCAAATAGTAATCCAAAAACTCTATACTCATGACCAGCTCATTAAAGCCAACTCTGATTATAACCAGATTATAATTATATAGCAAACCAAATACCAGTCTATACCAAACTGATATTACAACCAGTTTATTTTATAACCAACTCAGATTATAATTAGTTCATTATATTCATATTACAAATCATCAAATTCAGATTAGCTCATATTGTCATCCACCCATATCAAGAAGAGCTTATTGAAATAAAATGACTAAAATCAAAATGCACAGTATAGATTCAACAGCACTGACTTTGACGTTCGTATGTCATGAAAGACTCATAATCCTTGATGATAGTGAACGCCTGGCCTCTTAGCCCGCAGCAAATTCATCACAGCCCTGCCCGTCACAGCCATATGACACTCGTTAGAGATGTCAAAAAGACTCAGACGCTTAGTCATTTCACATTTGTAGGCGGTAAGCGAGAGACACGAGTTTAACTAGCTGCCAGGTTGGCAAGCCAAGTCTGTAGAGGATTCCCATTGAAATGTTTACCCTGATTCCCATCTCAGGAAAGGGTGGGGGATCATCTCATAGACGAGTCCATTAACGCATGTATTGTGCCCAGCCACGTTAGCTTTGGAAAGCACTGAGGAGTGGAGCGTGCCAAAAGAAGCAAATAGCTCCATGCCAACTGGAGGCCCAACGGACCTGCGCACGCATAGTAACAGATAAGAGTCATTAAAAGGCAACCGAAGCATCAGAATGCCTATAAACAGTGTGGAGAAATTCCATCAAACAAATGTTACAGGTCTTTTATGTTCTAAGGGTTTTTGTTTTATTAAAGGGGTGGTTTACTGCTTTTTTTTATTTGCATGATTGTGTTTATGGGGTGCAATATAACATGTATTCGTGGTTTTTCTTTTTTAAAAAGTCTTATTTTTCCTAAATTTCACCTTTATTGTAAGTCATTTGAACGACTGGTTGACTTCCTGAGTCTATGAAACCACTCCCTCAGAAACAGACAGTGGGCTCAGATTGGTTAGTTTGGGCCGGTGTGTTGTGATTGGCTAAACTGTAGTGTACGTTGTCCGAAAAATTCACGCCCATTACCTTTACGGTTGGAGTTGCATATGTTCCTGTCAAATGTAAATAATGGTGTCGATATTGCAGTATCAGTATGAGCCAGAATCAGACATAGAAAGCGGCGATGATGAGAGGCAAGCAGAACCAACACAGCCGACATTTTTGCACATACAAATATTTTTGCAAAAGATAACGTACTTGATTACCAAGGGGACAACATTATAGAGCATAACTAAGTGCAAATGTTCATGATGTGTGAGGAAAATTATGGTAAGTGTCGCTTGTAAACAGAATATTTTTTATACTGTGTCATTTCCAATCAAGGTGTAATTTTGTCATATTATGCTAAGTATTATTTAATTGCGCTTATTTAGGATACATAAAATGTTAGATACGAAATTAGCTTTGGCAACTTGTTTAAAATGTCATATTCATCACATAATCTTATCAAACTAAATACATAATTTGACATATTTTCTCCAGTGATGTATGTTCAGCATATCAACTTGGACATTATTAGTGGATAAATTAAATAATCTGTTGAGAGTCTGAAAATGTTTTAAGAGAGTTACACTTTATTTCGATTATTCCACTTTAGACGTTCTACTAACTTTGAGTACTAACTCCTAACACCGAGCTACTATAAGTCTATGAATACTCTAATGAGAGTCAGTTGACATGTAGTTTCAAAATTACTTCTAGTTAGTAGAATGTCTAGAGTGGACCATCAAAACCAAGTTTATTTTCTAAAAGTGTGCATGACCTACAACAATCCACTCCATCTTTGTTTTGATCATCGTTCTGAATTCGATCTGGATGTAGTTTTTGACAAAAACATGATTTTCTCAGTTTTTTCCTCAATATATTGCCCTGAAAGGTTCTTCGGGGGAATCCAAAATGATTTTCCTACGGCATTGCTGCAAACCTCCCTTTTTGAACCATTTTTTTTTTTTAAAGGTGTAGGTGAAGAATCACCCGAATAAAATGGACTTTTACGGCACACGGCATGATTTGGAGTTGAGATTCTGCCTGGGATTGAGTGGAAAGACTCTTGATTGCTCCTGAGCTGCGGGGCTGAGACAGAGGCATTGATATTAACGACATCGGTCTCTGAGCGCAGGCCTCTGGGCTCATGTTATTTGCCTAATATGTTCTGCTCCAAATCTGCATTGTGTGGAGCCATTGAACTGCATAGAAAAGAGAGATCAATATAATACGTTTGGCATGGAGCCAAAATGATCCCGACAATGCCAGAGACGGGCATTCGGATTCAGCCGTGCATGTCGCCACATTTTTTGGGGGGGAGGGGGGAAAATAATTCAGGATGCGTTGCCAGAAAGCAGGAGGTGCGCTGCCTGGGCCTGATGGGTTGGGTGCCACATGGGCTAGCAAATTGGCTTGGCGATCAGACATGGAGCTCCATTCAGGAGCAGAGATGAAAGAGAGGAAGCCGCACTAATTTCCCTAACCCGATGAGCTCGCTGGGGTAGAGAGGATGCTCCGGGACGAGGCCGTGAACAAGAACGAGAACTCACCTCTCATACCCAATGGGTGGAACTGCTTTTCCTTACCAATATTGGGCCCTATTTTAATGATCTAAGTGCATGGTCTAAAGCAGTGTCGTAGTACTCGAGACTCGGACTCGTCTCGGACTCGGTCTCGAGACCATATTTTAATGGTCTTGGTCTCGTCATGGACTCGTGTCCATTTGGACTCGGAATTGACTCGTACTCGAACATTTTTTTTTTTAGGACTCGGAATTATTCCCGAGTCCACTCGAGTTCAATTAAAAATATTTTTCATGATTATTAATGTATGTTAATAAAATATTTCTTTAAATTGATTGACACGCCCAGTGATTGGTGATTTTCTAGTGCGCAACTGCGCATGACAAATTGTAATAAAATTACTTTTAACACCACCTACTATGTGGCCTTTTTACCCTAAACTGATCATATTTTTTAAACTCTAAGTAAATTCATTTAAAAAAAAAAGGATTTCTCTAAGTAAATAAAAGTAAATTAGGTAATGGTCTCGGTCTCGACTCGGACTCGACCGTCTCTGGTCTCGGACTCGACTCGGACTCGACTCTCTATGGACTCGGTCTTGACTCGGACTCGACTCTCTCTGGTCTCGGTGTCGACTCGGACTCGAGTGAGGTGGTCTCTCGACTACAACGCTGGTCTAAAGTGCATGGCATAAGAGAAGGGGGAAATGGTCGGTGCACTCATGCATGGTCTAAAAGGGTTGTCCCTATTCTCTTAATGAGTAATAGGTGTGTTTTGGGCATAACGTATAACAAACTACATGTCTCATCTCCCATTACCTTTAAATGGGTGGTTCGGTATTTTGGACATCGGGCCTCATTTCCAAGTGAGCCTTAGTGTTATTTATCAGTGGAGACAGTTTAAAAAAAATTTCATCCAGTCGTCCCAGTTGCATAGTTCGCCGGTGCTAGGCTAGCGCGAGTCAACTATAACTTTTAGCATGCCATTAAAAACAGTTTTACCCACTCCACAGTACACCAAAAGCAAATCAATTATAACGCTAGACTGTCAATGTAAGTGTCTGTTGAGAGAATAATGTTAGATATCAAACTATCCTTTCATTGCATTGCAATGGTTATATTATTTTACCCACATTTATTTGATAAAATTGAAGTTACCTAGGCAACCGAGAGAGCCGGTCCACACAACAATCATGCAAGTGTGTTTACCTGCCGTCGACACTCATCACTACAGAAACTGTATAATTTATGACGTGTTGTGAGTAGATGTGAGAGTGCACTCTCTTGCTCTCTCTGCTAGTTACGCGCCCAGTCAAGCGCAGCATCACTGACAGATAAACATAGGCTTTGGCGGGACAGAAATTTGCTTTTGCGGCCGCCAAAAAAGCGATTTAATGCAACCCGACTAAAAAAACAGACCCGGCCTCTATCAGCCACACCAGGCGTGTAAAAGAGACAGGCGTCTATTTGGGACTCTTGAAGTTTTACGGTATATAGATTTTTTTTGTGGGCGGAGCTTAGGTGGAGGCAGAACGATCCCTCTGGCCGCTTCACTAACGCTAGTTAGCTAGTTTTATTAGCTTGTTTTTTTAACAATGACTGAATAAAATCCGATTTTATCTTAATGTGTAAGGTCACTCAGTGTCCAGGGCCGTGATTGTTATTTCCAAAAGTTATTTTTAACGGACAGAACCAGATTGGCCGACACCTTGCCTTCACACGCTCACTCAATGCATGGACGATCTGACAGGATTAACGTTACGTTACCTCGGGTGAGTGGCCTGACTTCTACACCTACCTTTTTAGAGAAACTTGAGGGAATATAAATCTTTAGATGCCTATAACTATGTGCTGAATGGTCATGTAAGACTTGTGTGTACGATCCGCAGTTCTGCCGAGCCAGCGCCGAGACAACAACAATGTAAAGAGTGACATTATGGTGCGATTTTAATCATGTGAATATTTTCTAGAAATAAAAAGTCCAGAGACAGCATATTCATTTTTCATTGATACTTGCACCAAACAACACAACAAGATGATATTTAATAATAATAAAAGTAATTTAAGCTCCTTATTATGTAGCCGAATCTGTGCTGGTTTGTATTAGCCGCCTCCAGTTTTCACTTTTTTTTTGCCTCCAGCTAACCTTACCTCCAGTCTCATCCCAAGACGTCTTACAACTAATGCTTTTGACAATACGTCAACATCCGACGTTTTAACGCCCTTTAACGTCGGTTAGATGACGCTATCTAATCCTAACCCTACCCCAGACCTAAACCTACCCGCGTCATCTAACTGACGTTAAAGGGTTCCCTAAAACGTCGGATGTTGACGTATGGTCAAAAGCGTCAGTTAGTTGGCGTCTTGGGATGAGACTGTGTTAGTTATCCCAGGTATCCACCTACTCAACCACGGTCTTTGCCTCTGGGAGAGCGGCAGCACGCTCCTTTCCTTTGATAGTTCCATGCTAATTGAATTTGTAACTCTAAAATAAAAGACATTCAAATTACAGTTTAACAGCTGACCCTATCGTTTTTTTTCTCCCCCCGCCCCCCTGAGACTTTCAAATGTTGTCGTGGACTGCGCACAAGCGCAGATTAATCCATCAGCAGGGGCCCTGTCAGAGCGAAAGAGTTTCGGGGACGCTGTGTGAATTCTCGTCCCAGCACTCACACACCCACCGGGCTCCCCGCAGCCACTCAGAGCGCCCCGCAGGAGAACCAGATTAAAAATGACAATCACCGTGTGCGTCGCCTCCCTTCGCAGGAAATGCAGGTGTCTTTGTTGAAAGATGCTCACGCTACAAAAGCTTCTAATTATCTGCAGTTATTTTGTCAGTTGCCGGCGTGACACAGCTCTCTTGCCGTCCTCTCGCAGTCTGAGCCGTGTTTTTCACATATTTGAAGAGATTCTTAACATGGTGGAAGATTGAGGCATTCAATTGTTTTATTAAAGGCTTCTTTTACATCAATGCATAAATGAAGAGTTCAGATGCAAAAGCCTCTAAATGCCATTTAAAATTTTCTTCTTTAACGATGATTTTTATCAAACTTGTATATTTAAGTTCAGTAATTTCACTTAAATAATAATTAATAGGAAATTATCATTGCCATTTAAGTGAAATCACTGAACTTAAATATACAAGCTTGATAAAAATGATCATTCTAGAAGAAAATTTCAAATGGCACTTAGAGGCTTTTGCATCTGAACTCTTCAAATACAAGTTATTTAAGTATGTTGTTTTGCATGATCTCACTGTAGGCTATTTACTTAATACCAAAAGACATTATTTAGCATTGTGCTCTGACTGGTGTAATTTAAGCAATGTTACACAAGTGAGAAGTGTTGACTTGAAGCCCAATGCACGAAGCCCAAGGCACAATTCTGCATGTAGCAACACATGTGCTGCCATTCAGAGCAACAGCATTATTGTTTTGAAATTGATTTGAACACGTTAATATTGGGTAACTTAAATTTCAGACAGATTTTAACCAGTTTTAAGTAGCCTATGCATTTCTGATCAAAAGTTTGGGTGGAAGGCGACCGAAAATCAGGTCTGGCACAGCACGAGTGGAGTAGAGTGACAGCAATATCCCATTTCTGCTCTAAGCAACATCCATTCTGGGTTTTCCTTGAGTGATCCTATTGCGAGACACAAAAAAACGATGCTCCTTCCTCCAGGCAAAATCACACAACTCAACTCTGCACTTCAACTCTATACCGGTCACACACTCTTGAACGTCACAAACACAGGCTAGTAATACAAACAATGAAATATTCCTGTGCAGTTATTATGAAAAACAACTGTCTTGAACATTGCTTGGCCTGTAATATCTGTAATATTGTCAAAAAAAAAAAAAAATTCATGATTTGTAATCACAACATTTTTTCTTTTGTCAAATAAACTTAGATAATTTATGTAGTTCAGATAACATAATATTTCGATTTTCTGATGATGAAATCAGTCTCCTTCACTGTATTAACTCAAACTTACATTTCAATGAACTTAAAATTTTAAGGCAACCAGGTTACTTATTTTTTAAGTTAAACCAACAATATTTTTTTACAGTGTAGTTATAAACATTGCTTTTTTGTACATACAGTTAAATGTAAATGTAAACCTGCACTCTAAAAAATATGAGTTGGATTTACTTAAAATATATATACACCATTTTTTGCATCATACTTTTTAAGTAATGCCGACTTGGAATCATTTTACTTAAAATAATAAGAAAACGTCTCGGGTTATGACTATAACCCTTGTTCCCTGAGAAGGGAACGAGACACTGCGTCGATAAAATCGACTCTTTGGGGACGCTCCCTAAGCGTGCGCCTCTGAAGTATGAATGAAACTAATCCAATCCTGATTGGTGTTGCGTCGTGACGTAACATGTGACGGCATACCCGGAAGTATAAAAGTGACGCTGTCACAACACACACTAGCCTCGCGATGAAGCAAGACGCTCAAGGGTCTGAAAAGGGGGCGTGGCAACACGACGCAGTGTCTCGTTCCCTTCTCAGGGAACAAGGGTTATAGTCATAACCCGAGACGTTCCCTATCGAGGGAACTCAACACTGCGTCGATAAAATCGACTCTTTGGGGAACGAGTACCCACTAGGCCACGCACCGAACAGACCCGCCCCAGAGTGAAACTGATTAGGCACTCAGCAAGGGCCGAGTACGTGTGCACCGGGCGTACTGGGAAGGCTGAGACTGTAAAACCTGATGAAAGTATGCGGGGTAGCCCAGCCGGCTGCCTCACAAATCTCCTGCAGAGGTACTCCCGACAGAAGGGCCCTAGAGGAAGCCATGCCTCTAGTCGAGTGAGCCCTTAAGGCCAAAGGTGAAGGAACCCCACGCACCTTGTAAGCCTCAGTAATAGCCTGGACAATCCAGTTACTTATAGTTTGTTTGGTCGCCGGGAGCCCCCTCTTAGGTGACCCAAAGCATACTAACAACTGGTCAGATATTCTCCAAGAAGCAGACTTTTCCAAGTATACACTCAAAGCTCTGACGGGGCAGAGCAAGTAAAGCCTCTCTTCTCCCGCCGACACATGAGGTGGAGGATGGAATGCCTGAAGGACTACAGAGCGAGCCGTACTCGAAGGAACTTTAGGCACGTAGCCCGGACTCGGGTGCAAAAAGGCCTTTACTTTGCCAGGGGCAAACTCCAAGCAAGCTGGCGTTACCGCCAGGGCCTGGAGATCTCCCACCCTCTTAAGAGAGGTAATCGCTAAGAGAAAGACCATTTTCAGCGTTAAGTCCTTAGGCGAAGCCGACTCTAAAGGTTCGAAGGGAGCGAGGGACAACCCTTCCAGAACCATTGCCAGATCCCAGGCAGGCACCCTGGACCTGATCGCCGGCCTCATCCTCCAAGCACCACGGAGAAACCTAATGACCAATTGGTGCCTCCCCAGAGGTCCACCATCTACTGGCGCGTGGAAAGCCGAAACGGCAGCCACGTACACCTTAAGAGTGGACGGGGAGAGACCCGCAGAGAAACGATCCTGAAGTAATTCCAGAACTGAAGCCACTGGGCAGTTTACTGGATCCAACCTTCGTTCTCCACACCAAGTGTGAAACACCTTCCACTTGAGGCCATATAATCTCCTGGTAGATGGAGCCCTAGAGCTAAGTATGGTTTCAACCACCTCAGCTGATAAGCCAGCATTTGGGTACTGAACCCCCTCAGAGGCCAGACCCACAGCTTCCACAACTCTGGGCGAGGGTGGAAGATTGTGCCCTCCGCCTGAGACAATAGATCCCTCCTCAGAGGAATCGGCCATGGCGGAGCTATGAGGAGTGATATTATATCCGAGAACCATACTCGTGTCGGCCATCTCGGGGCAACCAGAAGTAGACTGATGCCCTCTTGACGGACCCTCTCCAGGACCCCTGGGAGCAGAGCGATCGGGGGGAAAGCATACAGGCGAAGCCTCGGCCAAGCCTGTACCATGGCATCCAACCCCAGCGGGGCTGGATGTGAGAGGGAGAACCAAAGTGGACAGTGGGACGTCTCTCGAGACGCAAACAGATCCACTTCCATCGGTCCGAACCTCTCCCATATCGACTTCACCACATCCGGATGAAGTCTCCATTCCCCGGGCCTCAGCCCCTGCCTCGACAGGATGTCTGCTCCCCGATTCTGAACCCCTGGGATATACATTGCCCTTATTGACAATATCTTTCCCTGGGACCAAAGGATAATCTGATGCGCCAGTTTGCACAGAGGGCGCGATCTGAGTCCCCCCTGTCGGTTCAGATAGGCCACCACTGACGTATTGTCCGTCCGTATAAGGACGTGGCGACCCTCGATGTCTGGGAGGAAACTCCTCAAAGCCTTGAATACCGCCATCATCTCCAGGCAATTTATATGCCAAGTGCGATGATGGTCCTGCCACAGACCCCTGGTAAAGCGGCCGTCCATGACCGCGCCCCAGCCCGTAAGGGAGGCGTCTGTCGAAACGGTTTCCCGGCGACATGACACCCCCAACACTGGCCCTTGGGATAGGAACCAAGGCTTCTTCCATATTTGCAGAGACTGAAGGCACTTGCGCGTTACTCTGATCATACGGAACGGATTTCCTTTGGGTGAGAACCCCTTGGTCTTCAACCACCACTGGAGGGGCCTCATGTGAAGGAGGCCCAGAGGAATAATGTTGGATGCCGCTGCCATGAGGCCCAGCATCCTTTGAAAGTGTTTCACAGTGACGGCCTGACCTAGCCTCACCCTGGACACCATCGCCAGAATTGACTCGATACGTGCGGGAGACATACGTGCCTGCATTGTAATCGAGTTCCACACGACTCCCAAAAAGGTCGTGCCCTGGGACGGTTCTAGCACACTCTTCTTCAAATTGAGTCTTAACCCCAATTTTTGAATATGGCCAAGAACGACATCTCGATGCCGAACTGCCATCTCCCGAGACTGGGCCAAAATAAGCCAGTCGTCGAGATAATTCAATACGCGAATCCCCTGAAGTCTCAGTGGAGCAAGGGCCACGTCCATACACTTGGTAAATGTGCGGGGAGAGAGTGCTAGGCCGAACGGAAGAACCCGATATTGGTATGCTTCGCCCCCGAAAGCGAACCTCAGGTACCTCCTGTGACAAGAAAGGATGGAGATGTGAAAATAGGCGTCTTTCAGATCTATCGTGACAAACCAGTCCTCGGATCTGATTTGACTCACGATTGTTGGAATGGTCAACATTCTGAATTTGAACTTTCTCAGAGACCGGTTCAACACCCTGAGATCCAAAATTGGCCTTAACCCCCCATCCTTCTTTGGAACTATAAAGTACCGGCTGTAAAACCCGGACTCCCTGTCTACCGGAAGAACACGTTCTATGGCTCCTTTCGACAGCAGAGTCTGTACTTCTTGTTCCAGCACCTGAGCCTGCTCTGGGACCACCGCAGTGAGCACCACCCCAGAGAACTTGGGGGGGCGGTGCGCGAACTGCAGTCTGTACCCAACTCGTATTATCTGCAGGACCCATGGAGATATGTTGGGAAGATGATACCATCCCTCTACAAAATCTGCTAAGGGTGCCAGCCTCTCGAGGCTGGCCTCTGGTGTCTTTTCGCTGGAAATTGATGCGGCCCGAAGCGCTGTTAACGGCGGACCTGCATCTTTTCCTAGAGGGCCCCGTTGTGAGAACAACCTCGGTTGTCTCACTGCGGAGGGGGCAGCCCTCTGAAGTCCTGCCTTGGCTAGGACCTCTTTTCCGAAGTCCTCTTAGCCTGAATGACGTCCCTCAGGTCGCCCCTCTGGCTGGAGGACTTCGGTTTTTGGGAGCGTTTCCTCTGTTGCCAAGACCCCGGAGGGGGGGCTCTAGAGGAAACGCTCTCCTTCTGCTCTGCCCTGTGGGAGGAGCTGGCTGATGGCTGGGGCTGATTGCTTTGCCCCCCCCTACTAGATTTGGCCTTCGCTTTCCGGGGGAGGTACTGCTGGAACGCCGCAGATTGTTTTCTCGACTCCTGAAACCTGTCGACAACCGAATTAACGGCGTCGCCGAACAGGCCAGAAGCCGAAAGCGGCACATCCAGCAGGAAGGACCTATCCTTTTCTTTAATACCGGATAAGTTCAGCCACAGATGCCTCTCCGTGGCCACCATGGCCGCCATAGAGCGGCCAATAGCGCTGGCCGCTTCCCTAGTGGCCCGGAGAGACAAATCTGCGGCCTTCCTCAACTCCGCGACATCTTCAGGAGTAGGCCCCTCCCCCTCATCCAAATCTTTCAGGAGGTCGGCCTGGTATGCCTGCAAAATCGCCATTGAGTGCAGACACGAACCAGCCCGACCCGCCGCCATGTAAGCCCTGCCCACCAATGCAGATGTCTCTCTGCAGGGCTTACTAGGCAACACCGGGGTCTTTAGGGAAGACGCCGATTCGGGAGAGAGATAGCTCGCTAAAGCCTCCTCCACCTTCGGCATCTTCCCATATCCCATATCTCGAGCCCCCATAACATTGCTGTAATCTATTACATTGGGACTCGAAATACGGGACGAATGCGGTCTTTCCCACGTTCTCGAGATCTCTTTATGGAGATCAGGGAAAAACGGCAGACCCCGGCGGTGAGGCTGTGACCTGCGCTGCAGGTAACGCTCGTCCATTTTACTGGTGACTTGCGTTTCCTGCTCATGTTGTGGCCAGCTGATGTTTAGTCTGGCCACAGCGCGTGTCACAACCTCCACCAGCTCCTCATAACCCAGGCCGCGTGATGGCGTGCTGAGATCACGGTCGTCCGCATCGATGCTGAGCACGTCCCCTTCCTCAGAAGTAGACAGCTCAAGCACCGGGACCTGATCGCGGGTAGGAGAAACCGCAGCGCGGGCTCCCACACCACTCTCAGAGGCTGCGGGATCAGCCGATGGCGAGCGAGAAAATGCCTCAGCATTCTCACTCTCCTCCGCCAGATCCCGCTGCGAACCCCAGGATCTCAATCGCCGCATCGCCTCGACATATGCGGGACCGGAACCCTGGGGAACGCGAGCCTGACCGTGCTCGTCAAAGCACGCCAGCCGGGAGCGCAGCACTCTAATAGGCAAAGCCTCACACATTTCACAAGCAGCCCCCTCGAGAGCTGCCCGTGCGTGCTGCACTCCCAAACAATACACACAGAGAGAGTGTGCGTCCCCACCCGTGATGTAACGAGGACAGGGATGCACACACCTCTTGAATTGTTCACTGGCCATACTTTCTTTCAATAATAAGACAAACAACACCAAATAAGACAGACAGTTTCAACATAAAGCGCTTGCTGAAGAGCGAAAGCTGGTGTGTGTTGTGACAGCGTCACTTTTATACTTCCGGGTATGCCGTCACATGTTACGTCACGACGCAACACCAATCAGGATTGGATTAGTTTCATTCATACTTCAGAGGCGCACGCTTAGGGAGCGTCCCCAAAGAGTCGATTTTATCGACGCAGTGTTGAGTTCCCTCGATAGGGAACCTTTGTTATGTGTACTTAAATATTTGAGTTCACGCAACATTCTTTACTTAAAGATTTATGCATCACGTTACATATATTTTTAAGTAAAGAATATTACGTGAACTCAATTATTTAAGAACATATAACAAAGTTTTTTTTATTTATTTTATGTAAAATTATTCCAAGTTGGGATTACTTAAAAAGTATGATGCAAAAAATGGTGCATATATATTTTAAGTATATCCAACACAATGCAGGCCATGTGAGATTAACATTTGAGCTCATTTATAAATATATAAAAATAAGACAATTAAATGAGTTGAACCAACCATTTTAACTTATTTCAGATCTTCTGTTATTGGTCTGCTTACTGCACTGCTCCAGTGCATTCAATGTCTTAAAATAAAATAAACATGCAAATCACACACAATAAAGCATTTAACATTATTATTTATTTTTTTACCCAAAAACTTTTAAATTGCATCCTAAAATATATTCAAATAGAAAACAGTTGTTTTAAATTGTAAAAAAATAAATAAATAATAATAATAATAATAATAATAATAACCACAATATTACAGTTTTTTGCTGTATTTTGGATCAAATAAACGAAGGCCTGGCGGGCAGAAGAGACTTCTTTTAAAAACATTAAACAACATTGTTGGTTTAACTTAAACAATTAAGTAACCTGGTTGCCTTAAAGTTTTAAGTTCATTGAAAAGGAAAAATTGAGTTAATACAATGAAGGAGATTGATTTAATCATTAAAAACTCAAAATATTACGTTGTATGAACTACATAAATTGTTTAAGTTGATTTGACAAAAGAAAAAGTGTTTTGATTACAAATCATGAAAATAAGTTTTTACTGTGTGGTAGAGTGTATATATATATATATATATATATATAATAAGTTATGTCCTTCAAGCAGTTTAATAATGTATTATAAAGCCAAATAAATACAGTATATATATATATAATCAGTTATTTCCTTCAAGCCTTTTAATAATGCATTATAAAGCCAAATAAAATTCATCTGTTCCGTACGGTTCACATTCCAGGCTATTATTGAAGTATTTATTGAAAGTTGTTTTCTTTTTTATGTTGCCGTTTTATTAAAACAGTAAGCCACAAGAAGCGGAGAATACGAAAATTGGACATGAACACCCTCTCAAGTCGTATTTTACACTCGGAATTTTGGGAAGAAGGCCAGAAACATGGATTGCTGCTGTGATAATATAATAATATTCTTTATTCGTTTTCTCCACAACGACAACATTGCATTGTCTTCTCGTTAATGTAGTGCATGTTTACACATTTGAATAATCATTTGAAGCATATTGTATGTTTGTTTCATACACAGTGAAAATGAGTTTTATACCACAACTGATGTGTGAGTTCATTAATGTTTATATTATTACACGGCTCTGTGGAATACTTGATTCTGATTGGTCAATCACATCATTCAGCGGTAGGTTATTCCCAGATAACAACCACTAAAAGCAGATACAATTTTAAAATTCAGTGAAATCAATATTTTGTGTAACTACTGTGGAGTTTAGTTTAATCTCAAATCAATATTTCTTATCCCAATAATTATTTATGTGGTGAAGTGTAATAAGTGGTATGACTTTACTGTATCTCTTAAATATCCTTCTAGTTTGAACTAGCAAATGCTTTCTCGGCGGAAGCTTTGCGTTTAAAGAGCTAACAAAATATATCAACTCAGATCAATAATTCATTTCTGATTATTAAGTTATGTGGCAAGTTGCCGTGCAATAAGTTGGATAATGTACATCCAGCCGGTTGTTATCTCGACCAATTCATATGGATTAGTTTTACGATCTCTTTATGAAGTGTCAAAGTGGTAGTTGCGTATCTGTCAATGGAGTGACAGAAAGATCTCAGATTTCATTACAATCATCTTCAATTGTGTCAGACGAGCGAAAAAGTCTTACAGGTTTGGAACGACATGACATGAGGGCGAGAAAATGATGACGGAATTTTCATTTTTTCGGGTGAACAAACCCTTTAAATTAAATGTTTAAAAACTAGGAAGATATGGACGAGGAATTAGGTTAACATCTAACTAAAGAGCAACTTGATATGAATGTATTTGTCTGTTTAAGTAAGAAAGTCTACGACTGCTAGGCCACAGTCAGGGCTTAGATTAGGCCACGATTAGCCTTAGGCAAAAACATTAACACACTGTTGTGCATCTTGAGACAAAGCAATGGCACTGACACACTTCAAGATATGCCAGTGCAAGTTAAAACTGCTCAAGCATGCATTTTAGTCTGAGACTAGGCTTAAACCTGGTCTGTGAAACCGTGGGCTGGCCTGGAACAAACAAAACACCGAAATGAGCGGTAGCCGTCCCATCTCGGCAAGTTTCTCATTGGCTTCCTGTAAACTGCGCTCCTGCTCGTCCCAGGGGAAATCAGTTTAACATTACTGTCAGTGTCGTCCTCGGAGGGCCGTGGAAGTGGGGCCCTTCGCATATGCAGATGGCTAATGCGGCGCCGCTAATTCACTCTCAGTGTCATGTGCCGTCCCCCGGCGTGTCATTGGGGGAGTGCATTGGCCTGCAGGAAGTGAGGAACTTGTCAACGGGATGAATAATACAATAGAGGGGCATCTTTACATGGTGTACTACTTCGTTCCCTTCGCAGGGTTTCTGCACTCATGGGGAGTGTGTGTGAGTGTGTGTGTGGGGGGGTCTCTGATCGGAGATGGCACAACTGGGGAAAGTCTCTGAAACTTGCACCTGAAACTGCACTGGCGAATGCAGTGGTGATGAAGAGAGGAGGTTGTGGCCTATAGGGGGCGGTAGAGTACACCGTTTGAGCCGTGAGGGGAATCTTGCAGAACCGTAGATTTAGCAGAAGACACACACACACACACGTAAATATATCCTCATCGTAAAAAAAGCTGATTTTATACCTTCCCCTCTCATTATCAAACGCTACATGGCCCGTCTTCAGGTGAGAAGTCACTCTCTATAGTTACAGTTGTACAAGTAAGCTTATCGTACTTTATTTGAAGACCTTTATGCTCATTTAAATGCTCATACACTGGCAATCTTCCATAATTACCAAAAAATGCTATTATGTGCCATGTTTTGTTGTTGCTTATCTCTGTTTTTTTAACCTGACATTTAAACCACTGTAAGAAAATTACCAAATTAGCAATCATCTATTCTTTTTTTCCTTGATTTTAAACGGTTCTAAATTTAAAAAAAAATTATATATATATATTTAATTATATAACATCTATTTCT
>NW_024121432.1:33468081-33665581 GCF_016745375.1 Pimephales promelas | reverse complement strand
GTTTTTTAAAGGACCAACAACAAAAACCTGTTTTGCTTAAGTGAATTGAATACACCTTCCTCACTCAATTAGTGTCTTTATTGTAAGATTTTTATTAAAAAATAAATGATCTCTTTGAAAACGCATGTTTGGTGCCAGTATTACAAACGTTACGTCAGCATTGTTCCGGGTTATTTGAACATAACAGCTTTCTTTTATAAAAGTGTGGTTACACTTTTTTAAATATATTGTTCTTGTTACACACATTACATGCACTTACTTTAGTAATAACATTCAATTATGCATAGTTACAAGCATCTAAACCAAATCCCAATCATAACCCTAATTATATAGTAAGTACATGTTGTTAATTAATATTACTCAGTACTTAACTTTATAATTACACTGTAACAATGGCATTTTAAAATAAAGTGTTACCCTCTATACTTAAGGAGGCCTACTGAGTAATATTAATTATCTACATGTACTTACTATAGGGTTTGGTTAAGGATTGGTTGCATGTGATTGTGCATAATTTATAGTTATTAATATAGTAACATGTAACAAGGACACTGTAAAATAAAGTGTTACAAAAAGTGTACTATTGTCTTTCATTGTCATTTTTATCTATTAGAAAACATGTTTCTTTGTGCTTGTAAAATATTTGCAACTTTTTTTGTTTGACTCGCTCTGTTTATTTATAGTCTGATGTCATTAAATTATTAAAGTTTATGTTGCATGTTACATTTAGTTACAGTAGTAATAACTATACATTATGCATATTTACATGCAACTAACCCTAAACCAAACCACACCCTGATCCTACAACTAACTCTATAGTAAGTACATGTAGTTAATTATTAATAATAATTACTTAAATGCATAATTACACTGTACCAATGGCACATTAAAATATACATTTTATGCTGTCATTGTTACAGTGTAATTATGCACTTAAGTACAGAGTAATATTAATTAACTATACATGTATTTACTAGGTTAGGATTGGTGTAGGGTTAGTTGCATGTAATTATGCATAATTTATAGTTATTAATATAGTAACGTGTAACAAGGACTGTAAAATAAAGTGTTACAAAATTGTATTTCACTGACGTTTTTATGGATTAAAAAGTGTTTCTTTGAGTCTGTAAAATATGTACTTTTCATGGCCCGCTATTTATTTATAATCTGATCGTTTCATTACTGTAAATGATTAAAGTTTTTAATTATTTCTCTAACTTATCAATAATCAGTACTTAAATGCATAATGACACTGCACATTAAATCAATATTTTAAGCTGTCATTGTTACAGTGTAATTATACTGAGTATGAACTAAATGGACTTACTATATAGTTAGGATTGGTATAGTGTATGTAATTTATAGTTAATAACATAGTAACTACATGTAAAGTGTAACAAGGACACTGTAAAACTTACCAAGTCTTACCAAAAGCGTACTATTGAAATTCACTGACTTTTTTTATCTATTAAAATGTGTTTCTTTGAGTTTAGTAAATTATGTACTTTTCATTGCAACTTTTTTGTCTGGCTCGCTGTGTTTATTAAGGCATTAAGTCATTAAATTATAAAATTTAAGGTTATACTTTATTTTACAGTGTCACATGTTACATCTAATAACTATAAAATTATGCATAATGCAACTAACCCTATTCCCAATCCTTTGTTGGTTGTTTTAACCCACTTTTGGGTCAAATATGGACAAAGTCAAACATTGGGTTAAAAATGTAATTTAAAAATGTAACCCAATGGGGTTACCCAAAATTGGGTTAAAACAACCCAGCCTTTTTTAGAGCGTATACAGTAAGTGTGTAGTTAATTATTATTACTCAGTTCTTAAATGCATAATTTCACTGTAACATCGACACGTTAAAATAAAGTGTGATATAGACAATTAAATGCAACGAACATAAAATCAGTCTTTGTATACTTGAATTATGTTTGATTACATTTAAATATCAGACTGACTTCAAATGTCAAAATTTAAGATATTTAAGTGAAACATTTATGAATAAATGAGAAAAATACAAGCATCTCCGCATTCCCTTGTGTTTATTTTTCTAAACACCTGCATGACAATAGTCATTAAGCTAATTGCTTAACACAAAAAAGTTTCCAGGGTGTCTCGAAAGGACATGCCTTCTAATTTGCTCAATTCAGTAACAACTAAAACTTTCATAAAGAAAGAAAGAGAAAAGGAATCACATGTATGATGATCCTGAGGGTTATAGCGCACAGATGCTCCATGCTCGCCTCCTTTGAAGCATTTAAATAGGCCAGGCGTGTCTGTCAGTCCTGCTCGCACCCCCTCACACCTGGGACTTAAGGTGTTTCAACAATAACGTACCGCAGGAGGGGTGGAAAAAAAAGAACCACTTTTTTCTTCTGCTGAAATCCCACCAGAGCACACCAAAGGTATCAAAAAGCAAAAGAGCTGGAAAAGAAATAAACCCAAATGCTTGCCTGATGAATAATTTGAATGAAGAAATGAAGTGATTGCGCACAGCACAAACAGGAGGATAAAACTGGATACAATTAGGTCACCAGACAGAACAGCTTAAACCTTTTCTGTTGAGTTCTCCATCTCACCTGGAGGGTGCCGCTATTGGAGATAGCAAATACAGAGCGGTCAGTTTTGTCATTATTCAGTGATAGAAAACCAACGGGCCACTGAAGATCATCATGTTCGAGAGATGTGATTCCTCTTGGGTGTTCAAGCAAGTGAACCTGAACCTCCAGGTGTTAATGTGCATCCAGAAATCCACTTCTAGCAAATTATAGAGTCGTTCGATAGCTAGCTAGCTCCATGTTTTCTAGTGTACTTGATTATAATTGATGTTGTAATGTGCGGCAGATTATTGGGTAGTAAAGACACTTTTCTAGACAGTAGTAAAGATCATTTTCAGTATAACAGCAAGATAGCGAGTGTGATAATGGTTTTAAACAACTGTTGTAAACAATTCTTGGGTCCTTGGAAAAGTCTCCCCAAAGTATAGTGATAAATGTAGATATTTTCTTTTAAAAAGGGGACCAATCAACTGGAAATTTTGTTGACCCACTTTAGACATTCTACTGACTATAAGTAACTTTACAACTACAATTCGCCTTTGGCCAAGCCACGCCCTAGAATGCAGATTGACCAATCACAGCGCAGCCAAGAACGAGCTCCCACAGAGGTCCGACATTTTTTCACAGCGCTCCATTGACATTCAACACAGGCATCTCATATTTTTGGTCTCGGCAGGCTATTACCGTCGTAGTATTATCAAAAATATGGTTAAACGTTGTGCCTGGGGCATTTGTAACACAGATACGCGTTTCCCAGAGAGGTTGGAGGGGGGTGTCCGTTTTTTTCCCTTCCCAAAACCGAAGTCAAATCCTGACAAGTGTCGTCTTTGGATTAAACTGTGTGGACGGCCTCAGTCAGCTAAACCAACCCGATCTCACGGGAATTCGTACGGATTTTACGAGGTGGCTAATTCTTAACAATTCATACGACCTCACTCGTACAAATTAGCACGATTTTGCTAAATCGTACATATTTTACGAATTGGCCAATTCGTATGAATTCGTACAAATGACCTACCCCAGACCCCCCCCCTAAACCTAACCATCACGTGGGTTTAGACAAATCGTATGAATTCGTACGAGTGAGGTCGTACGAATTAGCCACTTTTTAACCACTCGTACGAATTCGTACGAATTGGTCGTGAGATAGGGTAGGCTGAACCCCTCAACAAACACTATAATTTTTTTTTTTGCTTCTAACCTTACTGTGAAGTTATACTAGTTAGACCGTTTTATAATGTTTTAGGTTATGATTTCGGTTCTCATACCGGTTGTTGATACGCTAGCACACGCTGCTAATAAACACAACGTTATACTCGTGTAGTCCATTTGCTTTGTAATAACAATTGTAGAAATGAATAGAGACTTACCCAGCTTTGCATGAACAGTTGCTCCCTGATATTGTTAGTCCCAGCCTCCGTCTCGATTAGGATCTGCGGTGGTTCATGTTTTGACTGTGACCGCATATTGCAGCCCCATTTGCCTACTTCTATCGGACACTTTATTTGCTGCTTTATGAAAGTTTGATAACATTTCAGCAGAAAGAGCTGTCACAGCATAAGACATGTTGATACCAAACCAGAGCCCAGATGAAGTTTGACGGACGTAGCAACAGTAACTAAGGGGGGCGGGGCTTAGCCAACTAACCTGAACCCTAACGTCGAACAATGACCTATCAGTCTACTAATACACTAATGAGAGTTGGTTGACATGTAGTTGCTAAGTTTCTTATAGTTAAGTGGACCATTGAAATAAAGTGTTACATATACCTGAAAATATGAAAGTCTTTGCGATTTCTTCTTTTGGTAAAGCGTCATCAGTCTGTGCAAAGAGTCCATGGCTTATTTAGTTAGATTCGTGTAGAAGTGTTGAAGTACAACTTAAATATTTGTTGTGAGTGACTGAAATTGAGAAAAACAGTAATGAGGAAAAAGTAAACCTAAAACGAGAGACAAATTAAAAAGTGATTAAAATTAGACAAACCTGGCCAACATTATTTCCTACCCAACATTGAACAAATGGGATTTTGTGGGCTGGAATGTGGGTAGAATCCTGAAGAGTTTCCAGTTTGACAATTTGAAACGCCACCCACTTTTTGATGTATTGAACCGTTCGTTTGCGCCGAGCCACAAATAACCGCACCAGTAACAAATCAGCCATGCTCGCAATATACCTGAGGTCTAAAAGTCTGAGACAAACTTGTTCACAACTTCATATTTACATGCTTCCACTTTAGCACATTATTCTCAAATCAGTCTGAATAACACAGATCATCAGGTTTTGAACTTGTGGAGTTCATGTCAGATTGAGTGTTTCTGCTGTTAAAGAAAAAGGGTGCCCACACACACACACACAAATAAATTCTTATTAATTTCTCATTTAATTTCAAACAAACAACTAATTTTTCAAGGCACTGATGCAATAACAGATGTAGACAATTTAAACGTAACTAACACCCTGCTGGATCTCTGAGGAGCTTCTTCTTATTAATTTTTCATTTAATTTCAACCTTTCACTTGGATTTTTCAGCAGATAATATAATTCATCATGAAAAATACATTTCCATTTCTTAAATATATTTGTATCTAAAAGCAAATAATATACTAATTCAACCTATTTCCATTCATCTACATTAAAAGGGAGGTATTTGGCAGATTTTCAATCAACGCACAACGTATGTAACAACACATTTTTCAAGACAGTGATGCAATAACAGATGTAGACACTTTAAACGTATCTAACGCCCTTCTGGGTCTCTGAGGAACAGGTCTTCTTCTGACACTTGCCGTGCTTGTGAGGAAGTAGTTGGAGGAAAACTTTCCTCAGAGCTATGACAAACGAGAAAGGGAAAGCGAGTGAGAGAGTCAAGACGAAGAGTCTATCTTTGAGAACCCAAACAGGAAGGAGGGCCTTGTTTCGAGAATGCAGTGGCACATCTCCAGGTGACAAACATGTCAGCGCCTAAAGCCCTGTGGCACAATTATGCCACCATTGCTCTGAGTGTGAGCGATAGACGGAGGAAGAGAGAGAGAGATAAAGAACAGGAGAGAGGGGGGGGTGCTTCTTTGGTGTGAGAAAAGTCATCACAGCCTTTGGCTTATGCTGAGAGACAGCCCAGGGGATGCAGTTTGCTCCCATAACAAAGCGTTCCTCCATTTTGAATTCGGTTGAGAACATTCCAGCTAAATCCGCTGGGCGTGCGGGGCGCGTGCGTCCCCTGGCAGCTGCAACTTTCCCAGGGACCTAATAAACACATTCATGCATAATGTTTACAATAAAATTGGATGTTGACTGTACACAATTAAAGCTAAAGACACAAAAGGAGGGTAGACCAAAGACGAAAAATTAGCTGTTGTCGTTGGCTTAGTTGCCGGAAATCTTTTGGATATTGATTTAATGTATTCCTCATCACTTTCGCTGGTTCAGAGTCATTTGTTTGTTTGTTTGGCAGTCATCTACATTCTGATAAACAATAGAAGTAAGCACTGGGGACCCAACAAGGCGTAAGAAGGAGAAAGAGGAATAAAGGCTCCGCATTCGACTACAACTAGGTCAAACTGACGGAAGGAACAAAACATAACGGGGCTGAGAGTTTGTCGGAATCTTTACAGGAAAACAAACTTGTCACTCACTTGACAGTCTGTTTTGCTTCCAAAGGAGAGAATAATGGAAAAAAAGCACAATCTCCATTGCAAAACAGCATTGGCATTGTGAAGTTCTCCGTTTGAAATGCACATCAAATCAGAAAGAAAGAAAAAAATCCGCCACATACCTCGTCAGTGACATCTGGGGACGTATGAATCTGGGTGTCTTTGTTTCAAATGTGTGACTTGGGGAGGGATGGAGAGGAGGTGGCGTCTGTATCGGAAGATATTCCAGAGGCTCACATTCATAAAACATAAATATGACTGCCGTATCTCCCAAGATTCATCATGAAAAACAACTATTTCTAGGAGAACATGAGAAAAGTTAGTCGGAGGAATTATGTTGCGGGAGAGCTGACTAGCCTTCCGCTGTAGATTGTGGAAAGCAAGAGAACTGTCAGTTTTATCTGAGTTGTGTTTGTTTTATGGACATTTTTACCTCTTTGTAGAAAGTAGAGAGACTGTTGCAGGCCAGACTAGAACCAGTACATTACATCTCCGACTGTCAATTGCACACTCAAGTTGAAGAAAACTGGTTATAAACCATTTATAACATACCAAAATATGATTTTTTTTTAATCATTTTTGGCTTTTTAATACAAGGGACTAGAATTTAGACTTGAACTTGGCTACATTCCATTAGTACACTACAGCACATGTCCAAAAGGATCATGCTTGGTTTTGATGCATTTGTCCTCATTTTCTAAATATATGTAAATGTAAATATTGTTCATTCAGTGGCGATGTTGGATATCGTCGATAGCATCACCACTCGACGGCAAAGTTGCAACAATTCTACTGGCCTACAGTTCCAGTTAAGGATTTGAGGAATTTGCCTTACTTTCCAGGGCCTATCTGTTTTCTTGATGGTCTGGAAACTGAGGTGCATTGATCTCGGATGGGATGGTTGGTGGGGTGGGGGAGGTTGTGGTGGAGAACAAAAAGAAGAAGCGAGCAAAAATGAGAGGACGAGAGATGCCAGGCGTCTCTGCATGATTGGCGGTGTGGGGGAAAGTGACAGAGCACCTCACCAAGGTCACGTCCAAGGAGAGCACAGCCAATTACTATGCAGATCAGAGCAGGATGTGGTTTAGGAGGATTGCTCAGATGCAATCACATTAGCTGGCCAGAAAGGAAACGGCTGTCTGACCTCAATCATTGGAGGCTGGAGAAGAGAGGCAGGAGAGGTACTACATTTTCCCTGCCTAAACCACCTGTCCCTCATCTTCACAATAACGTGATTAACAAAGCAAACATGTCAGTAAGTCTGTGTGCATGGGAATTAGAGAGTGAAACGAGTCTTGTTGGCTGGTCACGCTGTTATGTACAGACGTAATAATGCGTGTTTAAACCTGGCCAGACTGGAGCATATCCCCTGAGGATGCAATGTGTTAAGGCTTGTATATAAACTGCTCTTTTTCATCTGGTTGCCCCTTAGTTTTACGAAGTATTTGAGTAATAATGAGGGCTGGTTGCATCAGGGTGGCCAAGTGCTCAAAGAAGAAAGAAAAAAAGCAAAAAGAGTCTTGGGCTATGTCCCGAATGCACTCAGTCTAGACTTGCGGTCTTGTGGTTTTTGCTTGTTCAGGTCCATGATGTCCACAAGACTATAGGGTGTCTTATTTGGAGTTTTAGGTTCTCTGAAAAGTATTCACAATTCCCGATGGTGGCGGCTATGCAAATTAGATGTGACCTTTTTGCCAAGCCTGTGTTGGTGCAGACTACACAACGGACTATCATCAAACTGTAGACTTGTGTAGACTTGCAGCAAGACTGCGAGAGATCCGCTGATGTATTTGGAACAGTGCCTAAGACAATATTTCATGAGCACTGACACAAGTTATTACAAAAGATAATTGCACATCCTTCCAAGAAACTTTGGACACATTCTGATGCTGCATTGCATGTATCCCATAAAAGAAGGTCCCACAATGCATAATGTAACCCCTCCGGTTGTACTCGAACCGGTGTTTCCAGGATGGGAGGTGGAAGATCTAGCAATGATGCTAAAGACTGCAGCCTGTAGTGTGCCTCTTGGGGCCAAGGAGTAAGGGTTACTCACACAGCTCTTACTAGCTTTGTTTCACTCACCTCTAGGGTTGGGTATCAAGAATCGAGTATCGATTGGAACCGGGACTAACTTTTAGTTTTTCCCGGAATCGTTCAAAAGTTAAAATTTCAATTCCTAGTTTCGATATTCACAGTCCGCCGAGCGGAAGAAGAAACCGCTGGACAACACCAACGAAGAAGCGTCTACCGGAAGTGTTGACATAACACTTGTCGAACATGAGTAGCTTACGTCGGCGGTCCAAAGTGTGGCTTCACTTTTCTAAAAATTAACGAAATCTCGGCAAAATGCAAAATTTGTGACAAGTATTTGTGACAGAAGGAGTATTTCCTTCAGAAAGACCGTTGGTTAGCAAGGTTAGCTAAACTTTTTTGACCCTGCCTCTAAAAAGAATCGAAATCGAGAATCGTTAGAAACCGGAATCGAAACAAGGAATCGGAATCGGAATCAGAATCGTTCAAATTCAAACGATACCCAACCCTACTCACCTCCCTAAACCTTAAGCCCACCCGGGTCACGGCACCAATATAACCCCTCTGGTTCTACTCGCACCGCTCCAAGCAGGATTTGAACTGGCGTTTCCTTGCATGGGAGACAAGAAAGCACTCTAGATGGATGGCCTAGCTGTCCATCACAGGGCTAACACACACAGACACCTACATGCAATTCAGTGTCACAAATTCACTATTTCTGCATGCTTGTGGATTGTAGGAGAAACTGGACATCTTGGACGAAAAAGAAAGCTTTAGCTTAAGTTCTGTCAGGAAGACTCAATCAGCGCGTCATGTATTACCCTATTTCTATCCAATCAGGAGTCAACACTCACAGTATAAAAGATTGGTACTTACATTTGTCTGAGTTCGCAGATGCTGTCGCTACCAATTACCTCGATCCTCCCCAACCACCACCAAGATGGTCTCTTCCTTTACCTCCAAGGGGGTCAGCTGCGCCCCCGCCTTCATTCTCGTGAGGGACATGCAGATTCGGCTAACCTCGCTTTGCTCGCTAAGGACGGGGCCTACACCAAAGAACTTCATAAATTTATGCTTGTTGAGCTGTCAATAAATTTACACTCCCGAGTCTTTCTGGTAGAACGCACAACAACTCGGGGAGAACATGCAAACACCTCTCAGAACTCATTAAGTACTTAAAAATATTGTTAAAATATCTAAATATAATTTACAATGGACTGTTTTACCCAATACTTGCCCGTTGGGAATTTTATGCTTAATAGAGTAGCATTACATTAGCTTAGCAATGAATTCGTATGTCTCCCTTACGCATCTCCAAGTTGCTAACTTACGAGGCTCTCTTCCAATTGGGATGCTATTTTAGAAGGTAGGCACCTATGTAGACAGTAGACTGCAAGGCAGCTCACTAGGTTTTGGAACAGAGCCACGCTGTCCCGTAATGGAATCAGCACGGCATGCATGCATAAATCACAGCACATTTTCATATGCATAATGTTTCTTCATCCAGTGTCTTTGCAAGAAATGAGAACAGGGTTGGGGTGGGAGGGGAAGAGAAATGGAAAGAGCTTTTTTGTGTTTTACTCTCTTTTTTTCTTGCTCTTCAAGAACGACTGTCTTTAATGCTTCTAATCTATTGTGCTGACAGCGTAGCACTGCTGAGATGCTGCAATGGGAGATGTCGAGGTGCCTGGCAGACAGCTGCACTTTCTCTACACGTCTGTGACTGCGTGTGTGCGTTTGCGAGAAAGCAAGGCAGCAAATAGAGAGAGAGTTTGTGCATTTCAAGCATGTCGGTGGGACTTTTGGGAGATTTGAAGAAGACAGGTTTTCTGTCTTCGCTCTCCCTCTCTCTTTCTGTCCTTTGCTCTCTCTCTTTCTCTCTCTCTCCCCTCTGGGGCTTTGTTATGCTAATGTAGAGGGATGTAGCGGATTCATAGTGATTTTTCATCTGGCGAGTGACGAGAGATAAAAAGGAAGTGACGAGGTGTCTTGATTGTCCTCAGTGTTTGGCTCTCGCTTGCTAACAAGCCGCCACATTGTACAGATGCCATTTTCAAACGCCCTCCATTTGCATCTCCAAGGCTGCACTCTATCGCAACCCCTCTAAAAGTTTATGCCCCCTCATTAGACGAAGCACTCGTCTAAGATTAAAAATGCGGGACACTTTTATTTTCAGCAAGCCCTCTCTTCTGCGCATAGTAAAGGCAGATGTTATCGCGCGGCTGATGCTATATATACAACCCGGTGCCAGGGGCGTACGAGGCAGCGGGGGTTTGAAAATGAGCTGCCGTATCAGCGCACGGTAACCGTTTCTTAATCACATTTGCATTTTTATTTTGAGAGATTCTTCAAACGTTTGCGTTATTGAGGATTTATGGCGAGACTCTTCGCTTGATATTCCATCAACTTCACTCATAAAGGAGCCACTCCATAACTCAGCTGAAGATGAATCTTCCCGCCCCGCCGAATAATTAAGTAGTGGATTTTTGATGCGGAAACTTCAGATAAATCATTTGTTTATGAGTACCAAAGCCTTGAGGCTACTGGAGCTACAGTTTGATACCAGATCACTTATGATACTATCACATCCAACACAAGTAGATTCTATTCATGGAGTTATCACAAAATCATCCCATTATTGCAAAATCATCTCATCTTCCATGTTTTGTCTTTGCAATACCACAATATTAAAAAAAAAAAAAACTGGATTACTAGTTGCGGTAATTTATATTCAATTTACAGGAGTTTTGTGCATATTAACTACATTAGTTAGAAGTCCCAGTTAAATCATTAAATCTTAATTTATTTGTCTGCTTTTGTTTTTGTTGTTACTTTGAATTAATTGTTTTGCAATGTTTAGAATTTATTTTTTATCTTAAATTATGTTTGCCGATTGACTACTTCTGAGAGTTCTGTGTAAAACGATTACACTGGCGATACCAATTGCTCCACTTACCACAATTCCACAACTATCATCATTAACCGTAAAAACATTGTAAAAACAATTTTCAGTTGTTTTATAATTGTTTCTGAATAATAAAGTACAAAATTGCCTCATTTAATGCGTAATGAAAGCTATGTAAGAGGCTAATCTTAGCCTATTTTCTCAAACAGTGCATGGGAACTACTTGGAGAAAATGACTCAATTGACGACGAAAATAGAGTAAATAAGAGATTGGAAGCTGTGGTCAATGTGAATTCCCAGGGATTTGAAACTGTGACCTTAGGTATTGCTCTAGCACCTGTCGCTACTATTTAAGCTAGAAGAGGAAGGCAGCAAAGTAACATAATGACAGAATTTTGATTTAGTGCGACCTAATCCTTCGAGATATCTATAATTTCTCAGGTTATTAGGGGATAAAGGAAATACACCGCTGCTGAAAGCAAGACATCTCTGAAAACCCAGCTCATGTAGACTTGTTTTGCTATTAGTGACAGAAGTTTAGCCATGAACATCTGATGGATAAATGAACTGTTAAACAGGACATGAGGGAGGGAGATACATGCGTACATGTTCAGTGTTTGCACAGTTAAACATCCAAACCACTGAAAGCCAGTCATCTGAGAGATGATACCTTTCAGCGCACACAGGGGATCTCGTCGACAACCCCACCACTTAACGAGTTTAATTGTTTTAGCCAAGGACCATTGGTTAACTTGCACATTGGTTTGAATGGTTGGCTCCAAAAAAACCCACCCTAAATAAACTGTGTGCGTCAGTTGTCAGGCTGATTTACCCAATGTTCCCCATCCCGGCTCTTCGGTGCAAAAATAATTAAAGTATTCTTTGGATTTGAGACACGTCAGATATTACATTCCCTGTTTGTGCTAGGCTGCTTACCGCTGCTCTCCGATGATCTGTTGATCGGTCCTGACACAAAAGAACGTCTTGAATAGACCAAACATGCAAAGGTTTTAACTGCTTGCACCCATAAATATCCCGTCTAAAATTCAAATCAGAGATTTATGGATCACGCCAGGTTTTTAATAGAGAGGATTGGAATATTCAAATGAACTCTGGACTGATCTTTTGTTTGAGTTGCTCTCTGTTACCGGTTATTAACTCAAGAGACTAGAGTTTTCTTTATTTTTTAGGGTTGAGGAAGAGTTTCCTCACAATTGACTTTTTACACCAGAGGGAAATTTAATCATGTTTTGTTTACTCTGACTCAATTTCATTTAGTTCTCACCAAAAACGTAGGTTCAAGGTTTTGAGTAAACTTCAGGACTCTACATATATTTTTGCAGCCATGATTGTGTTTACCAAGATATAATTGGGAACCCATAATTGTGAAATCGGTATTCTGTGTTTAAACTTTAGCGGATAATATTATTTGAAACATCAGTGTTGAAGAAAGAGATTTCTCACTTTTTTTAAAGGAGCAGTTCACCCAAAGATGACAATAGTGTCAGTATTCCAAAACTCATCCTGGTTGGTGTCCAAACCCCCAACCCACCGAAAAATAACCACGATAAATAACATCTTGCATTTCCTGCCTCAGTAAAATCAAATTCAATGGCTCGGCAATACATTTTCAACCCATTATACTGAATTATATTCGGTCATGGCTTGATGGTACCCATTCTTCGGAAAGATTTAGATTTAGGGTTAGGAACATTTGCAAAAAAATGTATTCTCACTTCTGTCAGACTCCAAATGAATCTCGCATGTGAATCTCTCGAGAGTTGAACGAGGTTTATTCGGAACTCATCATCATTGTATTTAACAACACATTCTGTGACAGCAACAAATGAACATATTATGCAAGAAAAATCACACTCCAGGAAAAGTCTGCAAAAACGAGGCACAATGTACTGTGCAAATATGAAGACGTTCTCTGTAATGGATTTTCGGTAACGCTTCCTCACTGTAAAAAAAAAAAATATTTTCAAGATTTGTTATCACAACGTTTTTTTCTTTTGTCAAATCAACGTAAATACTTTATTTAATGCAAATAACGTATTATTTTTGAGTTTCTGAGGATTAAATAAATCTCCTTCATTGTATTAACTCACGTTTTCCAATTCATTCAACTTAAAATTTGAAGGCGACCAGGTTACTTACTTTTTTTAAGTTAAACCAACAATATTTTTTACAGTGGTTATGTTACCCATGTACATACTATGTACTTATTGTAGTAATTGTACAATTACTGTGTAATAACTAGGTACCAACCCTGAACATACCCCTAACCCATGTACTTACCTTATATTAGCCAGTACTTTCTAGGTAATACTGTAAAAGGAAGCGTTATCGGATTTTCCCTGGCATTTTTTACTCGTATTTTAAATTAGGAATTGCATTTTGTTGTTCACTTCAACTAAAATCACCAGTACCTTTTCTGTTTCTCCATGGATTTCTTTCTTACAGTGCAGTACATTCGCTCTTGCGTTTATTCTCTCGCGTCTAGATAAAGTGATCTTCCCCTACAACCTGCATTATTAGCCAGCACATTTGCATCACGATGTGTCCAGAAAGAAATAATGACACTGTCAGCCCTCACAAGGCTGGCAATAAAACAGATGAATTCCATCGCCTCCTGTTTTCCGAAGGATCAAGACCAGCCGTGTCAAACAAGTAAATTGTGTGCAAGGGTATCCTACCTTTGCTTTCGAGATGAGTTAAACAAACCAAGTAATAGAAGACGCTTTGGATTAATTTGGTTAGAATATTGCTTTGTTGGTGTAAAGTCTTACGATTCACAGCCTCTGCCCAGCTGATGGTAGATGTGGGACCGGCGAATTGATTGATGGGGAGTTATTTGCATATAACTAAAAAAATGAAGCCCTTCCCCACCTCCCCCACATAGAAAAATGGATCACAGACGAGAAGAAGGTGTTATTAAAGAGATTTATTTTCTTCTGGAAATTCTCATTGTCATTGTCTTGTCTGTAAACTGTAAACATGCCCACTTTTATCTGCAGTTAGCTGACAGCTGAATCTGTCTTTCTTTACACTCTTGTGAATAAAACCCGTGTTTGAACGTGATCCTTTCGCGTTTATATATACGTCTTGAAACGAGCACCGATAATTTCGTGCCTTGCAAACCCACAGCTTCTGTGTTTTGTTTTAGCGACAGGAATGCGTGTGGCGACGGCATTCGCCTTGACTTTAGGTGAAATTTACTGTAATCACAACTGTGCTCCTTGTAAAATGATTCTCATCACATTCAGCCTGACTCGAAACACATGCTGCTTATTTCAGCGCCAATGTGAATACAAAACATAAGAGGGCTAAAGTGTTCTCCTCTCTGCACAATAAGACATGACCTTCACAGGAGAATAGAGGAGCCAGTGAATGTACCGCATCGCATCTGGGTTTGCATATTGATGTTTAAGGGTGATGGCTTGTCCCTGGGCAATGCGATGAGAAGGATATATACAAGCTCGCTGGTCAGACGGGCTTCGTCTCTTAATGAGAATGAGGCCCTCGCACATATAGGTCTTTTAAGTGCAAGCCAGGGGTCTTCTTCACCCACCCCAAATTCATTTGAATATGGGATGCTGATTTATGACCTTATTTGGTCTGTCTTCTGTATGCAGATGCCTGAGGCTTCTTTGGGTACGTGCATAATGAGATTCTCAGGGTCATCCCTTCTGAGTGTCACCGCACTATAATGTGCCGGTCTTCGGGGGTGGGGGTTGCAGGAGTGGCGGGACAGGGGGAGGTGCCCACGAGTTGTGCCCGGAAAGACTTCACAGCCCCAATCTGTGGTTTTCCCATAGAATTGGGCTGCTTGTAAACTCAATTATTTATTTTTCGTTCTGAAGTTTGAGAGTTTGACATTTCACACCTGTGATTCCTAGCCCATCTCACGACCAATTCGTACGAATGATTAAAAAGTGGCTAATTCGTACGAATTCATACGATTTGTCTAAACCCACGTGATGGTTAGGTTTAGGGGCGGGGTCAGGGGTAGGTCATTCGTACGAATTCATACAAATTGGCCAATTCGTAAAATATGTACGATTTTTCGTAATTTGTACGAGTGAGGTCGTATGAATTGTTACGAATTAGCCACCTCGTAAAATTCGTACGAATTCCCGTGAGATCGGGTTGGTGATTCCCAACCCTGATCCTTAAGTACCACCCCCCTCCCCCCCACACACACACACATTTTAGATGTCTCCCTAAACAAACACACCTAACTCATTAGTTTGCTGTGCAAATCACCCCCTATACCCTTAAATAGGGCACTATTAGAGAGGACAGACATTTGTAGTGGTATTCAAAACTAACCGATGATACAACCAATGTACGCTACGAATTCTCTAATGGCTAGAGGATAGCCATAATGCCCTGTGAGGGTCATGCTGAATGAATTCCCACGTGTGACCTGAAGATGGCATCTGCAGCTGAATCATCCATCCATTTTCAAAACCACTGGTCCAATGTGGGTACAGCCTAATATCATACCAACGCATTCTCATCCCAAGGCGTCGTATACGAAACTTTTGCCAAATCGTAGACATCAACGCACATGGCACCCTTTAGCGTCAAATGAGACGCTTCGGTTATGGTAGGTTTAGGTCTGGGGTAGGGTTAGGGCTAGACCACTAGGAGGCGCCTTCTGGTCCATATATATCTGCGTCTCATTTGACGCTAAAGGGTGCCATGTGCGCTGGATGTCTACGCTTTGGCAAAACGGGCTCATCGTACAGGTGTAAATCGCTTTTTGATTGATTATTAAATTGTTTAATTAAGGTTTATACGGGCTAGTTTCTATGACAGAGTTATGGTAAATCGTATTAAGATAAAAAAATATTGCTACTGGAGCTGTCAGTTTGTTAAATTTCAAATGATTATTGAACAGCAAGCACAAACTGCAAAAGCGCGGCCCTTCCGTCGAACTCAGTGTCCGAATTCACTCGTTTTCAATCACTCCTTCAAGTGAACTATATTAGTGGAGTAATGTAGGGAATAGTGAACGAGGGTATAGGGGGCGATTTTGAACACAGCCCAAGACTTCAAATAAATATATTAGATAAGAGACATTAACAATGTGCAGTGTTGGGGTACTCCAGGGCCAATGTTTAACACTCAGATGCAAGGATTTTATGGAATACCAATTTTCAAGTCAAAACCAACAAAATTTCATAGCAATTCAGAATTATTTTATGTTCTGGTGGCTAATTCATATATTTTCATAAGATCTGCTTACGCCCCACTGATGGTTAGGTTTAGGGGTGGTCTTCTTCTAAAAATCGTACGGTGATTTTTCATACAATCATACAATCTTCAACAAGTTACATCCCACAAATTCAATACGGAATCAACCCTGTTTGGTTTGTTTTGTTCTGAAGTTTTAGGGTTTCACATTTTACACAAATTAAATTTGAAAGCAAAAATTTTACCCAAACCATAAAATTACTCAGAGGTGGTTTCAGAGTAACTCTGAAAGTGCGCTGCAAACTGCTAAAGCAAACGCTAACCAACTATTTAAATGGCTGCAGGTGTGACAAGAACCAATCTTTTGCCATCATTTTGGGGGAATTCTCTTTTTAATTCTGCTAATACATTATCCAGAGGGCCTACGGTGAAGTGGAATATGTTCTAATACTACAGACTGGTTTTTATTAGGCTGTCTGTGTCACAACCCTTGTCTCAGTGGTGGGCAGAGGCCTATCTGCACCTCCCTTGCGTCCCGCTCCATGTTCACTTATTAGCAACAGTCGCTCTCAGTGCATGAGCTTTATTACGATTTCCTGCTAATTATGCCTTTGGTCTGTGTGTGTGTTTAATAATTGCCTGCTCTGAGGGCATTCAGCGTCAGTCCGTGCGGGACTGAAATTGATTTTTAAGACATTAACTGATTGCTGTGAGTACCCAGATCAGAGTGAATTTGAATAATTGTTATTCATGTCATTTTTATGGGGCTGTGACGGGAGGTGCAGGAGAATCACTTTTCATGTTTCCCATTAGTTTCATTTTCAGTATTATTTACTTTCATATTTTTATGCAGCATTTCAATTAAAAAATTGTGTGTTGGAAAGTAAGTGTATCTGCAGCCTAAATCCTTCCAATTTTTGAAAAATACCCGATTATATGCATAATAAATGACTGAACTACGAGTAGCTGTTTATTAATCTTACACTCCAAAAAATGCTGGGTTGTTTTAACCCAATTTTGAGTCAAATATGGACAAACCCAGCCATGTTGGGTTGCATTTTTAAATTACAATTTTAACCCAATGTTTGACTTTGTCAATATTTGACCCAAAAATTGGTTTAAAACAACCCAGAATTTTTAGAGTGTATTGTGATTTGTAATTTTTGACAGTAATGCCATATCAAGACCTATAAAAAAAAATGCTGGGTTGTTTTAACCCAATCTTGGGTCAAATATGGACAAACCCAGCCATTGGGTTACATTTTTAAATTACATTTTTAACCCAATGTTTAACTTTGTCCATATTTGACTCAAAATTGGTTAAAAACAACCCAGAATTTTTAGAGTGTATTATGATTTGTAATTTTTGACAGTAATGTCATATCAAGACCTAACTCTGAAAAATGCTGGGTTGTTTTAACCCAATTTTTGGTCAAATATGGACAAACCCAGCCATTGGTTAATTTTTTTAATTAATTTTTTGAACCCAACGATTAGGTTTGTCCATATTTGACCCAGACATGGAGTGGAACAACTCAGCATCATTACATTTCTGTTAATATTTCAATTCATATTGTTATATGTAGAGACATAAAATGTTACTTAAATGGAATTTAAAATAGCTTTACACTCTGTGTTGTTTCAACCCAAATTTGGGTCAAATATGGACAAACTCAAAAGTTGGGTTAAAATTCAAGTGAAATTACAATTATATGACATTATTAACCCAACATTTGGGTTTGTCCATATTTTAACCAAATTTGGGTTAAAACAACCCAGCATTGTTTGGAGTGTAGGTGCACTCTAAAAAAATACTAGGTTGTTTTAACCCAATTTTGGGTCAAATATGGACAAACTCAAACATTGGTTTAAAAATGTAATTTAAAAATGTAACCCAATGGCTGAGTTTGTCCATGTTTGACCCAAAAATTGGGTTAAAACAACCCAGCATTGTTTGGAGTGTAATACTGAGTATTTCTGTCACATGTAGGCACACGCTTGTGTCACAGTCTTGGCACTTTTCATGAATAGGGTACTTTAAAATTAAATTTTATATAATTTTATATTTTAACCTAGGATTTCAATCTATTTGTTGATAGTACATAACAAGTTAAATTGTATTGTATTGTGCTGACCTCCTATAAAAAAAATGTAGAATAAAATGATTTGCTCATATAAAACTAGCAATACATTTGCTTTTAAAATACTTGTTGTGCATGTTTTTGCATCCTTGTTGAAGCTTAAAAGTTCCCGTTCATTCATTGTTATTGCATGGAAAACAGCAACTAGAACATTATATAAAACTTAGAGAGACTGTGTGTGTGTTCTTGTGTTCGTTCGACAGAAAAAAAGAAGACATTTAGGAAACCATTCCTTTAATTATTTGGCGTAAAAGAATAAACATCTAATGTTTTGAACCCTATTCATTGAAGATGATTCCCTATAAATGTGATTTAACTATAATTGTATGATACATTCCTGAGGAAATAACTGCAAATATCTAAAGAAATTAGCATACAGTATTTATATGAAATGAATAGGTTTTCCATCAAAGGTACTATAGCTGAAGTGGCTGAAGATCACGAGGATCACTTATGGATCTTTGTTATGAAGGGCTGTAAGTAAATCATCTTGAATGTTAAAATGATCTTGCTTGTATATGGATCATTTGATGAAGGTTTGTAATAAAACGCTCTTGTTCTGCTGCAAATCTATTGCTTTAATTTCATCCGATATGCCTTGCGGTGATTTTAAGGAACAATCAAAGAACCAAATGCTCATTTTTTTTTTTTGTCATTGAGATGAATCTCGTTACATACTATCAAGTACGCCTCGTCCACTAAACGCAGTTGACAAAAACTTAAAGCAGACAATTATACCCAGCTCAATTTATCAGATGGAGACGGTCAGGTACTTAAAATATTAAACGTCAGAATATGCAGGACTAGGTTAATCTACCCCATCAATATTTAAGGTCCCTTTTTATGCATGTGTGCTGAATTGTCCAATTTCATTAAGGTCATTTGTCAGCCCTCGGGCTGTGGTCTCAGAATGGGTGGACCCGTGAGATTAGCAGACCATGGACTTGTACTCAGTCTCGCAGATTTCCCAATGTTGTGCTGACACACTTTAAAACGCACTGAATATAGATGATTACATTTAGAAGCCTTTTATGCTTGCATACACGCAGAACACACGCGCCGCCTGCGAATAATATCTTTGTTTCGCCTTGTTCCGTTCTACGACCCCTGAACGTCCAAATGATGATTGGCTCAGCGTGAACGGGGCAGCCAGTGTTGTTGAGCTTGGCATTACATCGCAGTAATGTCCATTTGAACAGGCAAATTGCCACAGTGACTCATTTAAAACACAAAGTAGGTGTTAGGGGTCATTTAGTCTCCTGTCTGGAGAACGGCTATCATTTACTTCCACACAAAGACGAACAAGTGCCAAAAAGGAAAACAGACTCATGAATTATGACTCGAGTTGGAATGATTGCACTGAACCCTTTAAATGAGAGGTGAGAGTGATTTTTAAAAATATGGAACCAATTCAAGCACTTCAACACGGCGCAATCCTTCCCCTCGGCGTCACCTTCTCTTGTTTAGATCGCAGACCACCAAAAGACAATGCCGGCCAGGCGTGTTTTCCCGACCGATAATATGTCACCTTCATCAGCGTTTCCCATTCCCTCAGCATCTCCTTCAACCATACATCTGGACACCTGAAAGGCGTGACATTTTAACGGCTCTAATTCTCACGGTGCGACGGCTCCATTTCCTGTTTGCGCTAAAGTGTCATTTTCATTCCGATCCTGAATGACCAATTTGTCTGTATATCGTGCTCCATTTACATGGTCCCCCATTTTTTTATATGCAAAACAGCACACCAAAACGCTCTGCTTTGCATGCCGACGCAGGACCATTTCCCTCAATCTAATTTGATACTTTTGAGAGGAAAAAGGCCTCAGAGGGACGCTGCCTCTTGTCCTTCCACGCTTTATGTGACATCCTGATGACAAGTGTCTTTAATATGCATAAAGCAATTTCTATATTTTGTCCATTGACTTTTTGCATGTTGAACAGAATTGCATATGGGATGCCATGAGTAGAGTCAGTTATATTAAAACATCTGTTCTTTATGATTATTGCTTTTTGAGCTATAAATGGGCAGCACTGGAAATGTATGTGTTTTCTTATAACGTTATGCAGTTTTGTGGTTTGAGCTTGTGCATCCGAGAAAAATGGGGAACGAGACAATGGAATGTGTTTGTGTGTGTGTGTGTATAATATATATATATATATATATATATATATGAGTTGGCAAAAGTACCAACTACGGTACCAAGTTGATACTGAAATGTTAAAAATATGATACCAGCATTCCCCTCTAGCATTTTTAATGCTATTGAATGGATCCTTAAACACATCTGAATGGCCATTGTGTTCACATGGATCCCTAATTTGTCCGCTGATAGACAGATCCGTTGATAGACACCTTCTTTTAAATGCTACCGTGTGTGTCTGTGTAAGCACTAGATGAAGAGCGTCAAATACAACATGTTTTCGAAGTGTTGATAATTGTAGCCAATCAGAGACGTATATGTTGAGCATGTGAACACAGTCGCCAATCAGAGACAAATATGTTGAGTCAGCCCATTCTCATCCCAAGACGTCATCTAACTGACGCTTTTGACCAACGTCAACATCCGACGTTTTAGGGTACCCTTTAACGTCAGTTAGATGACGCTATCTAATCCTAACCCTACCCCAGACCTAAACCTACCCGCAGTGATGTAGTGGTGCCCGGAGAAGTGGGTATACTCTTAATTTTTGCCCCCAATATTTTTTTAAGCGTCCCAGCAAAGGATGAACGCTCTGTGTTATAAACAGTGACATAAGACTACTACATGTAGTCTTGCATTAGTATTCAATATGCAAGACTATAGAATAAAGTATAATGAATACAATAGAACACATAGAATCAATAAGCCATATTCTTGCATATCAGGGCCGCACATAGGCCTATAGTTTTCTAAATACCCAGGTGCCAGGTCCCATAAATGATATTGTTAGGGGGGTTGGGGGGCATGCCCCCCCGAGAAAATTTTAATTTTCCTGATCTCGAAATGAGCATTTTAAGGTGTTTTGATGGCCAAAAAAATTGACAACAGTAGCTTTAAAAGCATGAAGGCTAGCCTATTTGATCAGATTCTTAAACATGAGAATCGGTTCCAGTTTCAGCGACTTTTCTTTCCTAAATTAATCAATGTTTTTTGGACTAATCTGTTAATTTAATTAATGGTTCAATTGCTCACTCAAAAAGACAGTCACTTGTCGCCACCCTCTGGCTTAATGATGCAAGTGGCGCAAACGCAGACAAGCGGAGTTATAGCCTACAAACAGTGAAAAGTCAAACACATTCGAAAAAACGTTATACAAATATATTTATACAATAATAATGGCAATATATTTAATAGGGTGCTTGTGTTAAATTGAGCTTATAATTTTCATTGTCTTTAATCAAACTGATTATTTCTGTCGGTCATTTAAAACGTATTGAAAATCAGCCGTAAATTTGAGCTGCCTACTTGCATCTTAAATACTGTATGATCGTTAACTGAAGTGAAGCGTCGCGTTGGGATTCGCGCTCGCCTCGCGCTTCTATGAACAAAAATCCTGCTTTCTTTGATTGGTCCCACGAACATTTTGACATTGACGAGCAGGTGTTTGAGTGCTGAAGCAGACCAGATGAGAAGGTCAGTTATCGTCGCGATGGGAGAATCATTGCAGCAACAAATTAGAGTTAATATTACGGGTACGACTCTAACGGGGTGTTTTTTTATTCACGAAATTGAGTAGCAACTAAATGATGCGCATCAGAGGGGATTTAGAAGTGGGTATACGCAATGCCGACTGAAAAGGAAGTGGGTATACGCCGTATACCTGCGTATACCCTGCACTACACCACTGCCTACCCGCGTCATCTAACTGACGTTAAAGGGCCCCCTAAAACGTTGAATGTTGACGTGTGGTCAAAAGCGTCAGTTAGATGACGTCTTGGGATGAGAATGTGTTGGTTGAGTGCAATCAACACAATGGCCAATCAGAGACATAAATGTTGAACGAGTGAACACTTTGGCCAATCAGAGACATACGTATATGTTGAGCATGTGAACACAGTGGCCAATCAGAGACACATATGTTGAGCATGTGAACACAGTGGCCAATCAGAGACATATATGTTGAGCCCGTGAACACAGTGGCCAATCAGAGACATATATGTTGAGCGTGTGAACACAGTGGCCAATCAGAGACATATATGTTGAGCATGTGAACACAGTGGCCAATCAGAGACATATATGTTGAGCATGTGAACACAGCCAATCAGAGACATATATGTTGATTGTGTGAACACAGTGGCCAATCAGAGACGTACATGTTGAGCGTAATCAACACAATGGCCAATCAGAGACATTTATGTTGAGCGTGTGAACACAGTGGCAAATCAGAGACAAACATGTTGAGGGTAATCAACACAATGGCCAATCAGAAACATACATGTTGAGGATAATCAACACAATGGCCAATCAGAGACATACATGTTGAGTTCGTGGACATAGTGGCCAATTAGAGACATTTATGTTGAGCGCGTGAACACAGTGGCCAATCAGAGACATACATGTTAAGCCCGTGAACACAATGGCCAATCAGAGATATATATGTTGAGTACCGAAGTCGATACTTTAGTCGGTACTTTTTGACAAATCTACTATATATATATATATATATATATATATATATATACACAGTATATATATATAATATATTAATATATATATTGAAGGTGTTTCTGCTGTGATAATTAGACAAAATCATTTGGCCTTGTGCTGATTGTGTCGTGGAAGTCCAATAATAAAACATGCGTGTCCTGGAAATGGGAGTCCTGAAGATGTCCCTTCACTCGCTGTCTCCTCGTGGAAAGATGAAGTTGGCTCTTTTTCTCCTTCTCACTCATTTTTCAGTGATTTCTTGAAATTGCATCTGCCATTGTCACCTAATCTCATCTTAATTAGACTCTTGCAGAGAAAACTAATCACTGCACAAGTTTTATTTTTCATTTTTCTATTTTATTTTGTTATATTTTTGGACTACTGTCTGTACTGTCTAGCTAACCGTGACTTCTGTGTACTGTTACACCCCTATTACATATAAATATATTACACGTAAACAGAGAAAATAGAAAAAAAGGATACCGTCACAAAAAGAAAAAAAGAAAAAGCTGTCCCCTGTCTGCTGGTCCAAAGAAGAGGATATAAAGAGGATTTTTCTCTGATATTAAAGACATATTTACTCGACCCCTTACGTACTAAAACTAGAACGTTTTTCCTTTGCACTTTTTGCATATAGACGACAACGTTGAAAAAAACAATCCCTGTTCATGCGGATCCACGTAAATAACTGAAAACGCTGTTTTATTCATGCCAGCCAGTTGTTAGCACTGTCGCTTTGTAAAGAAACACCATGTGCCCATAGACTGATCACGTAATACACAGGTGCATGATGTCATTGTTTTCGCAAATTTACGTTTTTGTGGTTTACGTGGAGACAATAACGGTATTGTTTTAAAAAACGTGCACTTTGAAACCTACACTTTTGGAAAAGTTTACGTTTTCAGGCCCCCAAAATACCATTGTCATGTAAATGAACGGCCAAAACGCATAAAAAGTTTAACACTTTTTATTTAAAAATGTTGTGTGTTAACAACCCCTTACTGTATACTTACCATCTCTATTACCATTTTACCACCTAAAGCTGATTCGTCTGTATCTGCTATATTTGTAGATAATTAATTGCATTGACTGTTATCTGCCTCCCCAGAGCCATATCTACTTTTATTTTTGTTTTTTGCTTTTTTTAAATTAAGCATAATATTTGATTATAATTTGATCAGAAAGCTTGAATTTATAGGGAACAAAATAAATTTGTCAGCCAAGCACAAAACATTGAAAGTACAAATATTTTCAGCATTTTGATATTTATATTTAGAGCTATTGTAGCCAGTTAGATGGAATGAAATAAAATGTAGGGACTATATTTAGTAAATAAACAGCTATAAATACCTTAAACACCCAGAGGTAATCCCAGTAATTACAAACCACACAAACCTCAGAACAAAAGACCATTACAATAAACCCACCAATGAAAAAGAGACGACGACGGTGAACAAAGGCTAGTCAGCCAGAGGTCTAAAATGAAGATCTTTATTCAGATTAGTGTAGGAATTGTTTATCAAGGTGACAGACGCCTGCCCCGGCTCAGATGAAGATGGCGCTCTATCATGCACTCTCTGACAGCGGGCGGACGCGCACCTCTGCCAAAAGGAACCCTGGAAAATTATTAATAGATGCTGACTTGATTTGCCACAATTGCAGGGTCTTCACAAGGTTTGATTGCGGCCCGTCTAAAGGGGAAGCTATTATTCATTATGAAACAGAAGTCTTACATACACCCACCCCCATCTAAACGGTTGCTTTGTGTGTGTTTTTGTTTTTTGTGTGTGTGTTGTTGACAGAAACAGTTGTTATCAGTATTTGGGAGTAGCCTATTGTGAAATACTTAGCTAGACATGTTGCTAATTTAGCTTTTTTCTGTCAAAATACTGTAGCTTAATAAGCTACTTTTCCCAACATTTAGTGTCACACTGTACAGTGTTTCTAGCTTTTTAAGTAAGCAAACTCCTAAACTGCCAATTCTACCATTGGTGAAGTTGGAAATCTGATTCCATAAAGTGAACTGGATGATTCATGTACATACACTCACCTAAAGGATTATTAGGAACACCCGTTCAATTTCTCATTAATGCAATTAGAATCAACCAATCACATGGCAGTTGGTTTAATGCATTTAGGGGTGTGATCCTGGTTAAGACAATCCCCTGAACTCCAAACTGAATGTCAGAATGGGAAAGAAAGGTGATTTAAGCAATTTTGAGCGTGGCATGGTTGTTGTTGCCAGACGGGCCGGTCTGAGTATTTCACAATCTGCTCAGTTACTGGGATTTTCACGCACAACCATTTCTAGGGTTTACAAAGAATGGTGTGAAAAGGGAAAAACATCCAGTATGCGGCAGTCCTGTGGGCAAAAATGCCTTGTTGATGCTAGAGGTCAGAGGACAATGGGCCGACTGATTCAAGCTGATAGAAGAGCAACTTTGACTGAAATAACCACTCGTTACAACCGAGGTATTCAGGTCTGATGAGCCTCAATTTCTGTTGATACATTCAGATGGTAGAGTCAGAATTTGGGTTAAACAGAATGAGAACATGGATCCATCATGCCTTGTTACCACTGTGCAGGCTGGTGGTGGTGGTGTAATGCTGTGGGGGATGTTTTCTTGGCACACTTTAGGCCTCTTAGTGCCAATTGGGCATCGTTTAAATGCCACGGCCTACCTGAGCATTGTTTCTGACCATGTCCATCCCTTTATAGCCACCATGTACCCATCCTCTGATGGCTACTTCCAGCAGGATAATGCACCATGTCACAAAGCTTGAATCATTTCAAATTGGTTTCTTGAACAAGACGATAAGTTAACTGTACTAAAATGGCCCCCACAGTCACCAGATCTCAACCCGGGATCTTCATACCCTGGATGTGTATCCCACAAATCTCCATCAACTGCAAGATGCTATCCTATCAATATGGGCCAACATTTCTAAAGAATACTTTCAGTACCTTGTTGAATCAATGCTACGTAGAATTAAGGCAGTTCTGAAGGTAAAAGGGGGTCAAACACAGTATTAGTCTGGTGTTCCTAATAATCTTTTAGGTGAGTGTCTATGTTTTTGGCACAATATTTAGTTTCACAACAAAGTTTTTAGTCAAAAATCGATTGAACTCTACACTGTTGGTAAAAACAGTAATACTCTGAAACATCACTACTATTTAAAACAGGGGTTCCCAATCCTGCTCCTGGCGATCGACTGTCCTGCACAGTTCATCTCAAACCCTAATCAAACACACCTGAAGTAGCCAATTAAGGTCTTTAGGATCACATTCAGGTGTGTTTGATTAGGGTTGGAGATGAACTGTGCAGGATAGTCGATCGCCAGGAGCAGGATTGGGCACCCCTGATTTAAAAGAACTGTTTTCTATTTGAATATATTTTTAAATGTAATTTATTCCTGTGATGCAAAGCTGAGTTTTCAGCTTCATTACTCCAGTCTTCAGTGTCACATGATCCTTCAGAAATCATTGTAATATGCTGATTTACTGCTCAAGAAACAGTTTTGCTGCTTTAAATGTTTGGGGAAACCATGATTTCTGAATGGTGGATGACACTACCATTCAAAAGGTTGGGGCACCATTCAACAGTGTAAAAGCTCTCATGTCTATGGAACCAAAATGTTTGTTGAATCCGTGTCGTGAAGAACTAAGGCAGTTCTGAGGGCAAAGGGGGTCCAACCTGAAACCACTGAAATTAAGTAGAATTTATCCTTATGCCAAAGACCTGTCAGTCCCACATCTGAGCTGTGGTTGTGTGTGTGTGTGTGTGTGTGTGCAAGTAACTCAATAACACTCTTGATACAAGTTCAATTCATCTAATTAAAATGAAAACGCATTCAAGAAAGGATTACAGTCTAGCTCTCAGCGACACAATGGCATAAAGGCAGTTTTTGAAAGCGTGAAAAACCCTTCACCAATATGTTCATGGAAAAGCAATTCTCCATTCAGCACAAAACATATTTCCGTTTTTTTTAAACACAATTGAAATATTCCTTCATAACCCTTGATAAAAGCTCGCCTTGGTAATTTCAAAACAAGTCATGTAAATAGAAGCGCACTTTTACAAAGCCGCTCGCTGATAAGAGGTCACCTTTGCAGGGGGCGAAGGAACGCAAACTATTACAATCCAAAACCACTGTCTCAACGGCAATACCTCAACCCTCGAAAATGACATCTGATCTGATTACACATGAGACCAGAGACTTACGGAGGTTCTCAAAGCATCTCGCTCTGAGGAGCACCTGGGCGTCTAACCACACACGTATCTCTACCGACGTGTGGAGATGTTGTTAGATGTTGCTGATCTGTGACCTGCTGTAGTGGTTAAAGTCTGGATTTGGCTGAGGTGATACTGTTCCCAGACCAGCGTTGAAGACAACTGGCTGTGGTTAGCGCTATGCAGGCACAGAGTTTAACCTCACACAGGAAGTTAGCTCACTTTATCTACCCGGCTGCCAGAGCGTGGGTGTGACACCTGCCTGCGCGCGCGTGCGTGTGTGTGTGTGTGCGGGGGGTGGCGGAAGAAGGTGGAAGAAAGTACAAAATGAATACGTAACAAGGCCAATGGGGTTAAACATAAATAGCAAAGAAATTTGAAAGGAAATACAGAAAGAAAGGACCTAATTATGTAGAAAAAAAACACATTTGAAGAATCATCTACACTGTAAAAATGAATATGCTTTATCAAATCAATAAAATTGTGGCAACAGATTACAAGCGATATTATTAATTACATTTAATGAATTAGAATTGAGTAATAATTAATCAAAATAATTCCTTAAAAGTTAACCATTTAAAATGAGTAAAGTTTACACCAAAAATTTTTACAAAATATCCTACCCTATTTCACGACCAATTCGTACGAGTGATTAAAAAGTGGCTAATTCGTACTACCTCACGCGTATGAATTCATACGATTTGTCTAAACCCACGTGATGGTTAGGTTTAGGGCCGGGGTCAGGGGTAGGTAAATCGTGCGAATTCATACGAATTGGCCAATTCATAAAATATGTACGATTTAGCAAAATCGTACTAATTTTTACGAGTGAGGTCGTATGAATTGTTACGAATTAGCCACCTCGTAAAATTCGTACGAATTCCCGTGAGATCGGGCTGAAATATCTCACTAACAGACAGACGTCGAAGTTAATTAAGAACTCTTTATTTTAAATTGCCAACATTGAAGACACCTGATGTTAACAAGCAGAATCACTGAAGGAGAAAAACGTAATTTTAAAACAATCTTAAACCAAACACCGATCATCATAATGGTGACTTAAATTTACGTTTTTTTTTTTTTGGTTGTAAGTTTTACTCATTTTAAATGTTAACTTTTAAGGAATTAATTTGACTAAATATTACTCAATTTTAATTTGTTAAATTTAATTAATAATATTGCTTGCAATCTGTTGCCACATATGTTTTGATTAGATAAAGCATATTCATTTTTACAGTGTACTGTTTGGCTGTTTTGGCTGTTCATTTACAAGAAAAATTTGGGGGCCTAAAAAAGCAAGCTTTTGAAAAGGGGTTTTAACGTTTTTGAAATCGAAACTGAAATGGAATTTATGAAAATGGAAAACGGTAACGTCATGCGCACACACAATAGTAATAGTAATAACATGAAGTCTATTCTTGACAGTTGTAGACATGTCTCTGCAAAGTTACTTAGTTAGTAGAATGTCTAATGTGGACCATCAAAATAAAGTGTAACCCAACATTTAATTTAAGTTCCATTAAGTAAAAACATTATAAATGGTGAAAAAGAGAAATGAAAGAGATTGACCTTCAATCTTTTGCTTTAATAAAAGCACGATTATCCAACCTGATTTAATGTTTCAGAGAGCATCTTCAATGGAGGCAAGACAATCAGAGCATTCGTACAAACAAATCATTGTCAGAAATTTGATTACATTGAATTATTAGAAGTGTGATCTTTTGGGTCTCTCTTTATAAAAGGGAAAAGAAGCAGAAACAACATTAAAAGGAGAGTGATGTAAACCATATGGCGAAGCGTCCTTAGTTCTGATATCCGCCGGTACTTGACTGCCTCTCATTGTCTCGACAGCCTCGAAAGCCTCTATAGAAATCTCAAAGCTCTGACTGCGACGACAGATCTTTTGCTAATTTTTCAAAAGCGCTAGACTACAAGAATATGAAAACTTCACAGCCCTGAGAGGCCAAGCGAGCAATGCGAGTGAGAATTGATTTGTTTGGGGGCTCGTCACATTCATCAGTCATCCTAGAAGCGATGAGATGAGCATCACGGCACAACAGATGCCTTATGTGGTCTACAGCGCTTGGCAGACCTTGATGTACGTCAACACGAAAAAGCAGAGCGCTTGAATTTCCTGCGTCCCTCTTGTTTTGGAGATATATGAGTGTAATGTGCGGATTGAGTTCAGCGTGTGAACTAGGAGCCAGACCACATCTGAAACGCTCTGCTGTGCAGGCGGACTGAGCGAAAGCGTCTCCCTCTCTCTGACGCTCTGCCCGTAAGCCTGTTGATTCAGTTGTGATAATTTATGCTCATTGTGATGGCTTTGGGTTTCACATGTGGAATAGCATGACCTCCCTTAATGAGAGCTGGAAAATTTGGGATGCGTTTATAGCATTTGCAAAAAAATATGCCGTCTCGGATAATGCATGTCAGATGTCTTGGAATAGGTGTTAATGTGTGATGAGAATGTGAAGGGCCGTTTAAGCCACCAGAAAAAGTTTGTTAACCCTCATGGTGTTTATTCAGAAAGTGTGAACTTGAAAGTTGTATTTCCCAACATTCTGAAGCCAAGTTTGGTATGCTTGAAATGCTGGTTTTCATAGTTCATCCAAATATGAAAATTCTGTCATCATTGCAACTAACTGTAACACTTAAAGTCCCATGTAGTCACAATTTGTATCTCTTAATACTCATATTTGATCACCAAAATTACATATTTAAACGTTTTTTTCCTTGAAAAAAAAAAAAAAATCTTCATGCCTTAAAATACAGTAGCTTGAATGTAACTACACCATTGCCTCAATGTGGTTTTATGAATATGGAAATGAGCCCCGCCTCCACTCACTCGCACCAGCTTTGTATCCCTTAAGACTCCTATTTGATCACCAAAATTACATATTTAAATGTTTTTTTTCCTTGAAAAAATCTTCATGCCTTAAAATACAGTAGCTTGAATGTAACTCTACACACTTCCCTCATTTAGTGTACGCGGTTCTATGAATATGCAAATGAGCCCCGCCTCCACTTACTCACACCAGCTTTGTATCCCTTAAGACTTGTATTTGATCACCAAAATTACATATTTAAACGTTTTTTCCTTGAAAAAATCTTCATGCCTTAAAATACAGTTGCTTCAATGTAATCCTACACACTTCCCTCATTTAGTATACGAGGTTGTATGAATATGCAAATGAGCCCCGCATCCACTCACTCACACCAGCTTTGTATCCCTTAAGATTCATATTTGATCACCAAAATTACATATTTAAACATTTTTTTCCTTGAAAAAAAAATCTTCATGCCTTAAAATAAAGTAACTCTACACACTTCCCTCATTTAGTGTACGCAGTTCTATGAATATGCAAATGAGCCCCACCTCCACTCACTCACACTAGCGCAGAGATCCACTCGTTGACGGTCACACGTTGACCTGATTGGTTACAAGGTAGTTTGTGATGTCAAAAACACCAGCGATTTCAAAACACGTTTTTGAGTTTCTTTGGTTCACTGCAGTTTTAAAGAGAAAATACTCAGCAATGGTGTCGACTTAAAGCATATTAAAAAGTATAAACAACATTAAAAGTTTGATTTTCGGTTTTTCATGAAAACTATATTTAAGCAATTTTATGGCTATTGCTTCACACTCCAGTCCAGTAGGTGGCGGTAATATATGTTACAGTCCCAATGTACTATTGATGATCTGAAATCAAGGTTTGGAACAACATGTCATTCATGTTGGTTTTCATGATGTTGTTGACAACACAATTTACATTTTTGGGTAAAATATCCCTTTAAGAATTTATCAATTTATCAAAAGTCCATATACTGTAGACATTAAAAGTTCCTAAATTCATCTACAATTCATACTATTTTATTTATTTATTTATTTGTAAGGAAATCATCCCAGCAAGCAAAAGCTGTCATTTCACCATCAAGGTTAACTATAGGCTCGATATTGTCCGGCTATGAGTAACACACTTCTTTCCAAAATAACCTTGAATTTGGTTACGTCTTACGTGTCGTTTTTGTCGAAATAGCTTGCGAGATGTGTGATATTCCATCATGTAAGCAAAGTAAACAGTGAATACAAGGTGGTAGGTTTCATTTCTTCACTCATTTCATTTCTTTGTTATCTAATTAACGACTAGTCTATTCTTGGGACATGGTTTATACGTCTATTCAATTTTCACTGACAGTCCAAATTTTGCCTTGTTTTAGCCTAGACATCCGGGCTGTGTTTGGACGGCTATTAAACGTCTGCTGGGATGTATGATTAATTCATCAATTTCACTGACATAATAATTACAAAGCAGTTGCTCATTTGAGCATATAACAATATTAATGGATATTATATTGTATGTATGAGCATAACAAATTTGTATGAATGCTCTTCAGTTGTCGTACGCTGCTGTTTTTCACGTCAGTTTTTACTTTTATAAAGCCTGAGTTTCTCCTTAGTTTTTCAATAGGATCATCAAATCCGATGTTTTATAAATATAGTGAAAAAAACTAAAATCTGCTGACTCACACATTTTTTCCATTGGACGAGGCGGTATTCGGTGCTACCTCAATGGCTCGCACCTACAAAACTCAACAAATGAATTTGTGTTTAATCACCATGGCTTGATTTACAACCGTAAATCGTAATGTTCCGATGCAATCATGATGACAATACAGATTTCATGCACTGAAATGATTTATCCCTTCCCCCCCATTCCCTCACACGGTGCTGGGGTCGGTCTCCGGCAGATCTGCTTTGAAAGCTAAGCTCTCATTTGGGCAGAGTGGATTCAGATGGCTTGGCCTCCGCTCAAAGGCGGCCTGCTCTCTGGGTCAGCTCATTACTTCAAGAGAAGCAAGGGTCTGATGCTCTCAAGTATGGCGGCTTTCAATCACTATGCGACAGCTCCAGTCGCTGGGTCATGACATGTGAGATACATGGGACAAAGATGACACAGTCCTGTTGTGTTTCAACGGGCTCTCTGTGTCAATGGCTGGCCATAAAACTGTACGTTTTTGTGTTTTCTGTGAATTGGTTACAATTTGATGACCTATTACTATATTTTAAAGTATTAGAAGTTAGATTTAATTATTATTATTATCTAAAATTAAAATCAATCAACCCATATTTCAATAAATATCTGTGTTTTGGACAGCCCACACTCCCTTAAAATGTCCCACCTCAGAGGTTTTGACCTTCCCAGCTGTATCTAAGCACATATTTCAATTGTTGAAAAAATTATTTTTACAAAGAATGGTGTGAAAAGGGAAAAACATCCAGTATGCGGCAGTCTTGTGGGCGAAAATGCCTTGTTGATGCTAGAGGTCAGAGGAGAATGGGCCGACTGATTCAAGCTGATAGAAGAGCAACTTTGACTGAAATAACCACTCGTTACAACCGAGGTATGCAGCAAAGCGTTTGTGAAGCCACAACCAGTGTTGTAGTCGAGACCACCTCACTCGAGTCCGAGTCGACACCGAGACCAGAGAGAGTCGAGTCCGAGTCAAGACCGAGTCCATAGAGAGTCGAGTCCGAGACCAGAGACGGTCGAGTCCGAGTCGAGACCGAGACCAGTGAGGGTTGATTACCTAATTTACTTTTATTTACTTAGAGAAATCCTTTTTTTTAAAAATGAATTTACTTAGAGTTTAAAAAATATGATCAGTTTAGGGTAAAAAGGCCACATAGTAGGTGGTGTTAAAAGTAATTTTATTACAATTTGTCATGTGCAGTTGCGCACTAGAAAATCACCAATCACTGGGTGTGTCAATCAATTTAAAGAAATATTTTATTAACATACATTAATAATCATGAAAAATATTTTTAATTGAACTCGAGTGGACTCGGGAATAATTCCGAGTTCTAAAAAAAAAAATGTTTGAGTACGAGTCAATTCCGAGTCCAAATGGACACGAGTCCATGACAAGACCAAGACCATTAAAATATGGTCTCGAGATCGAGTCTCGATTACTACAACACTGGCCACAACACGCACAACCTTGAGGCAGATGGGCTACAACAGCAGAAGACCCTACCGGGTACCACTCATCTCCTCTACGAATAGGAAAAAGAGGCTACAATTTGCAAGAGCGCACCAAAATTGGACAGTTGAAGACTGGAAAAATGTTGCCTCATCTGATGAGTCTCGATTTCTGTTGAGACATTCAGATGGTAGAGTCAGAATTTGGTGTAAACAGAATGAGAACATGGATCCATCATGCCTTGTTACCACTGTGCAGGCTGGTGGTGGTGGTGTAATGGTGTGGGGGATGTTTTCTTGACACAGTTTTTTCCTCTGATGGCTACTTCCAGCAGGACAATGCACCATGTCACAAAGCTTGAATCATTTCAAATTGGTTTCTTGAACAAGACGATAAGTTAACTGTACTAAAATGGCCCCCACAGTCACCAGATCTCAACCCGGGATCTTCATACCCTGGATGTGTATCCCACAAATCTCCATCAACTGCAAGATGCTATCCTATCAATATGGGCCAACATTTCTAAAGAATGCTTTCAGCACCTTGTTGAATCAATGCCACGTAGAATTAAGGCAGTTCCAACCTGATCTCACGACCAAATCGTACGAATTCGACGCGTGATTAAAAAGTGTCTAATTCGTACTAATTCATACGACCTCACTAGTACGAATTAGTACGATTTTGCTAAATCGTACATATTTTATGAATTCATACGAATGACCTACCCATTACCCCACCCCTAAACCTAACCATCACGTGGGTTTAGACAAATCGTACAAATTGGTACGAGTGAGGTCGTACGAATTAGACACTTTTTAATCATGCGTCGAATTCGTACGAATTGGTCGTGAGATAGCGTAGGCAGTTCTGAAGCCGAAAGGGGGTCAAACACAGAATTAGTATGGGCTGGGTGTTCCTAATAATCCTTCAGGTGAGTATAAGCTATACATTTACATTTATAGCTTTGATTTGGAACGATGCCTTCAGTAAATTATTGTATCCATTTGATAAACTATGATGAAATACACTTGCACATCCACAAAACACTCAAATGTTCAAATGTTGATACGTTTGATTAAAAATGGCTGTGGCTTTCGGTTACAGAATCTCTAAATTTCTTATTGATATAAACCTAATTGGTTATGCTGTAAACATTTGCTGTCTGCGGGAATACATCTTGTGGCCCTACAGTTGTGTAATTCAAATCAAGCAAAACACACCGTTCCCTGCCACGGTCTGGTGCCCACTCTTGCAACCCCTCAATTGGTTAATGTGGGGTTTAATGACGACCAATTAAAGCGGATCAGTGAGCAGGACGCACAAACAGCGCCATGTCACAGTCAGCTTGGACCTCTGGACACAGTCCTGGAGCGAGCCCAATTACCCTTTCCGACCACACACATCTTACCCCAAATGACTGAAAGCGGCCCTCTGTCTTTTATCCAATCTGGAGATCTTCCTATAGATTCATATCTGCGATTTTACAGGCTAATCCAATTTTGTGAGCTATCATCCTCTGGTCTGGTGACCACATGTGTAGTGGTGCTGGAGCGCGTGTTTAGAGGAATAACCTCAAGCAAATCAAGTCGATGGTACGATCTGATGGCCAGAGGCTGAACCAAAATATAAAACAGCGAAAGTAAATAATCCTGACACAAGTCGCAAACTCCGGCATACGAATAAACTTGTTTTTTTAGTCAATGTTTTAGAGACAATCTAAAAGAAAGGAACGGTCAAACGAGGCTAATTTCATCTAATGCATGCTTTTTGGGGACTGATCGTGACAGCAAATCTGACGTGATACATTGCAGTACAATACGCTACAAGCGCCTGTGGTTATGTAGGGTAACTGTGCAGATTATCGTGAAATCTTTTATCCAAGGACGTGCGAGATTGTGTGTCAGAGATAATGCATGCGGCGGCTTTTCCTGATGAAATTATCAAGTCATAACATTGTAGAGATATTCAGAAAGACGAAAGATAACAGGAAAAGTCTTTTTAGAGATCACTTTATTGGAGCCGCTGCCATTAGCAATAGTCCAAGCTCCGAGGCATTATTAGAAATTGTATAATATTGGATATGTTTCTTAAAACAAGTCAATTTCTCAAGCTTTTTCTTCATGGTATTTAACTGAATTTTATTTCAACATGGACAATTGTTGCCTTCAAGTCATGTCGGAATGATTGTTTTTATGAGTTGATGAGTGAATACCATTGAGGGAATCTTTGGATTTCCTGTAACCCCCAACTTTTTGTATTCAGAATAATAGTGGAAACACATTAGTATAGTTTATAATCCCCTTGAAGATACCGGTCAAGTTTTGGCTGGTTTAGCATGGATCAGTTGGTGGTTGATGTCATAAAACAATAGAAACTGGCTACAAAAAGCATATTTTTCAGTATTCTTTGAGAAATAGCAAGCACTCAAAACATGCTTTGCTCTTAATTTTGTTGCATCATCACTGCAAAGCATCCAGTCTTTATGAGGTTTGAGAAATATTAAAATTAATAATGGCCTAATTTGCCCAGAAAATTACCTCAAATGATAGCTTTGTGAAAATGTGGTAACGTACATTTGATTCCAGTGGTGGAGGAAGTACTGAATCTCAGTACTTAAGTAAAAGTACACATAACCAGATAAATATTTACTTTAGTAAAAGTAGAAGTAACACAATGACAACCATACTTAAGTAAAAAGTAAAAAGTACCTCATTTTAAATGTACTTTAAGTATTAAAAGTAAAAGTACTTGCATAACAATTGATTCTCTTAATGACTATTTTCTAATGATTAATAAAACATTTAATTCTTACTCATTCAACCTAATACTCCTATAATGATGATCAATAATGATGGAAAAAAATTGTTGTCACCATTTCTGAAACAAGCTTGCAATTAGGCAATATAAACTATGTTTGGCAGTAAACACGATTAATTTATGGTGTAATTCTGAACCTCTTGGCTTGCCATAATCCTAACCAAACGTACAGTATATTACACATGGTGTGTTTCCTATGCACGTAAAAACAAATTTTCGCGTATAAATTGCACGATAAACACTGCGTGCGAGACGCATTTAGTTGATGTATCTATGGCAATCAAACGTCACTGGTGAGACAAACGTGCAACGAACGGATGGTCAGATTACGTTTTGGCAGGGGAAAAACTGATCAGAAAATGTAATGAAAATGTAACAGAAGTTGTAGAGTAGAAAGTTTAGTAATTGCTGCAAAATGTAACAAAGTAAAAGTAAAAAGTATGCACTATTTATTCAACTTAAGTAAAGTAAAGATACGTGGAAAATGTACTTAAGTAAAGTAACGAAGTATTTGTACTTCGTTACATTCCACCACTGTTTGATCCCCCCCCCCCCAAACCTGTTAAGTGCAAACCCCGCCACGCAGTCACCTGTCAAGATAAATCTGTCAGTATATGCTACCAGTTCTATACTAATAAGGGTATAAGGGTAGGGTTAGGGATTGATATTTCTGAATCAGATGTGGGGTGAGGTTTTTTTTAAAAAAATTTGTACTAGCATAACATATAATAAAAGGTCACTTATTGTACTTGTTGTAAAGGGTTGATTCACCCAAAAAATAAAAATGTTGTCATCATTTACTCAGCCTTAAGTTGTTTCAAAACCTGAATGAGTTTCTTTCTTCTGCTGAAAAAAAAAAATTGATAATCAAACAGTTGACAGTAGCAATTGACTTCCATAGAAAAACAAAATACTATAGTCAACGGCTACCGTCGGCTACGGCTAACAACGGCTAACATTCTTTAAAATATCTTCTTTTGTGTTCAACAGAAGAAAGAAACTCATATAGGTTTGGAACAACTTCAGGTTGAGTAAATGATGACAACATTTTTGGGGTGAACTATCCCTTTAAAGAGAGTACATTTAAAGGGATAGTTCCCTTTGAAATTATTTTTTGATATGTTTTAGCTTACCTCAAGGATATCCAAGATGTAGGTGTCTTTGTTTCCACAGTATTTTCAATTTTGATATTTTTAGGTCAAACCGTTCGTGTCTGTGAGTCATGTAATGGAGGTCTATGGTCACCACTTAAAAGAACATAAGAAGAGAAGAGAAAGTATAGCATAAGAAGAAAGTATAGCATAAGATAACATAAGAAGACAAGAGAAGTAAAGATTAAACATGATTTAATGACTCGTAAATGTAAGTACACATTGATGGCCTAAGACACGAAACGAGCAGTTTGTGTGTGAAAACGAAAAGTATTTATATCGTTTTTACCTTTTGTAACCACAGCCACGTCCAAGTGATCTGAAGGCACGGGCAATTCAGTCTGCGCAAGTGCTCTAAAAAAGTGTTCTCTTGCGCAGGTTCCACAGATAAAGCATGCAATTGCGGTGCATGTATGCCCCCAAGACACTGCCGCCTGCCGGAATCATCCCAGACTCCCGTCTCTAACTGCAAAGGCTTGCAGCTCTGCTGGGCAGGCTGCCTCCGCCTGGCATGCCATGACCACCCTGCAGGCCAAGACTTTAAAAAAAAAAGATGTGCACAAAGATATTTCAAAGCCGAGATTGATACAGGATCTGCACTCAGTCTCCGACTTTGCTCTGCAAGTGACAAAAGTCGCAGTGTGGATTTCTCCAATAGTCATCCTCGGTAGTTAAGAGGCAGATGCACATCTGGCCTCTGTTTTATTCCCAGAGACATCCCATGGTCCATCTGCTCTTCCGAAGGTGTCCACCTCTGTCTACAAACGACACCGGGAAAGTGACGCAGCCTGTTCGTGAGGTGAGCGCTAAGAATCCCAGGAAGGCAGCTTCCTCACTACCTGGTTCACACAGTCTTCAGCTCGGACATTTTGGTCGTAAGTTTATTGTCTCCTCGTGCCTGGTTGTGACACACACAGAACTCCAGGTCAACGTGGCATGCAGCCTCCTTACCCGTCACTGGCTGGTTCCACTTGGGGTTCATGGAGCAAGGTACTGTAGGTGTTCCAGTAGACCTACTGCCACAGTTTCAGGATGCGATGCGATGCTTCCCGACATTCCCCACTGCAGATATGTCAAACATGATTTCTCCTCTGATGCCACTCATGTAGAGTTTGGAAGCGTGGCTAGTGCTTTCCAAACCATTACGCTGGCTCATCAGGAAAATATGACTCGGCAATGTGACCCAATCATACGTTCAGCCATTGGACAGACCTTACATTTCTATGGGCAGGAGTTCACCTAGAACAAGAGTCCAGGAACGTTGTTGTCAGTGTTGTAGTCGAGACCAGCTCACTCGAGTCAGAGTCGAGACCGAGACCAAATACAGTCGAGTCCAAGTCGAGACTGAGACCAAAGAGGTTGGATAACTGAATTATGGATAATAAGGCAGACATTTTCGATACATGGTTGAGCTAGAGGCTCCACATCACATCTGACCTGGGTCCTGCTGCATTTGCATGCCGCGAACATTATAGTCTCAAGTCATGTGCAGTTGCGCACAAGAAAGTCAACAATCATTGGACGTTTCAATCAAACAACAATTAACAGAAATATTAACATACAGTAATAATCATGACGTATTTTGAATGGGACTCGAGTGGACTCGGGAATAAGTCCGAGTCCCGACTCCCAGTATGTTCGAGTACGAGTCAATTCCAAATGCACACGAGTCCATGACAAGACCGAGTCCATTAAAATATCCCGAGTCTCGAGTGCACAACACTGGTTGTTCTCACAACAGATGCGTCCAAGTCAGGCTAGGGTGCCATATGCACCCTAGGGCTACTGGACAGGACCTCGTCCGTGCTGGCATTACAAGTGGCTTGAGTTGCTAGCAGTGTTGCTGGCCATGCAGAGGTTTCTGCGAATCCCTCTGAGGAAGGACCTTCTTTCTCAAAGACAGGGAACAACCTGGCACCCATGGCAGACCTCTGGAATATCCATGTATAGACAGAACGTGGACAGGACAGGACGTGGAATACTTGAGTGGGCTATCATCACCGGTGATGGACACTATCACTCAGACTAGAGCCCCCTATGAGGCCGGCCTATTGCTTTGAAGTGGAGTAGGTTCGCTAATTGGTGTTCTTCCTGAGGGGAAGACCCACAGAGATGCACAGTTGGGACGGTGCTTCTCTTCCTGTAGGATAGGTTGGAGGGACAGCTGTCCCCTTCCATCTTGAAGGTGCATGTGGCCGCCATAACATTTAATTCATACTTAAGTATATATATATATTTTCTGCTTAAGTGTACTTTTTTAGAAAAGGGAAATTACTAAGATTGCTGTCCTTTGAATCTTCCATGACATTCCAAGGGACGTCACAGAACACCATGGCAGCACCATAATACACGTCCAATGATAATATTAAGGACAGGTATACATTTTTGCATTTATGTTAATGTAGAACAGTATGATCCTCTCATTTCACTGTTGCATCTGGGTCTGCAGGCCCATGCAGAGATCTGTGGTTCAGTGCTTTGGAGAGGAGAGAACGACTTTTAATAAACAAACTAATGGATCCCATACGCAGCCCCTCACTTCTCTCTTTTTATTGCTCTCTCAGTACAAGCAGAAAAGCTGCATTCAGAGCATCATAATTAGAGAAAGGGAGAGAGAGAGAGCGAGATGGAGAGAGATAAAGTGAGAGGCTGAGAAAGATGGAGAGAGAGAGAAACCAACAATTAACTGGCGTCATAGTGTTTATAGCTAAAGTTTGTTTAAGGGCGATGGCTTTCATAACTGGGCCCTGACCTTTAAAAAGCATGTTCTAAATTAGCTTTTGATGCTGAGATACCACCAGGCCACTTGCATCAGCTATAAAGCATGGGATCTGCATTGGGCAATACTACTTTTAAAGTTTAGACATTAGTTATTAGTTAGAAAATAAATACAAAAGTCATTACAGGCCCACCTTCTTCAGAAAAACACTAATGATGACCTCAAAACAAATAATGAAGTTAACTGAATAAAAAAACAAAAGGTTCTTCAGGGGTTCTTTGTGGTGGTCATGGTGCTACATAGCACCACTGCCATTTAAAGAAACTGTTAAGCCCAGTTTGGTTCTTCAGCGGTTCTTCAGTGGTTCTCTGGGGTGGTTAACGTGCTCTATGGTACCTCTTATGGTTCCATAGCACCGTATGACAAAGTTAAAGTGGTTCCCCTATGATTACAAGCCAGTGAACCACTTTTAGTGCTATTTAGCACCATTTGTTTTAGAGTATACTTGTTAGACTCAAAAAGAACATCACTTGTCATAGCCTAGTAGAGGAAGATGTAAATTAATCTTTTTCCATAAGTTTTTGACACACTTCTGGTTTTAGCCACACCTCTTCTGATTATATTCGAATACAGACACAGATCTATGTAAATGACTGGATTGATCACTGCACTCTAAACTGCCAGCAGGCAGTAAAGCCACAGGAAGTGTTCAAGTGGCCATATAGGTATTCCTTACTGACATATTCCTTATTCCTCTTCTGGCCAATGAATGAAACGTGTATGATTATGGTTCAGGCAACAATGTCATTGTTGATTTGGAACAATTAGAATATTATTCAGTTCCATCTGGTTAAAGATCGGAGTCACGCCAGTATGGAGATGGGTTTGTTGAGGATCCGTGACGATGAGGCCTTCATAGGGGAGACTCTAGTTGACACAACAAGACTCAAGAGCCTGCTAGCTTAGCTTCCAAAAAAAAATGGCTGACTCTATGTGTTCATTCTGTGAGTGAGATGGACGGATTGAGAACATACAGACCCTACTACTGACAGTAGTCTTTAGCCTCAGGCCAAAAATGATGATTTTTTGCGTCATCGGGGGATTTTTTCCAGACAAAAAAATACTTAAATCTCTCGTCTCAGGGGGATATGAGGGTGGGCTACGCTATCTCACGACCAATTCGTACGAATTCGTACGAGTGATTCAAAAGTGGCTCACTCGTACGAATTCATACGGTTTGTCTAAACCCACGTGACGGTTATGTTTAGGGGCGGGGTTAGGGGTAGGTCATTCGTACGAATTCATACGAATTGGCTAATTCGGAAAATATGTACGATTTAGCAAAATCGTACTAATTCGTACGAGTTAGGTCGTACGAATTGTTACGAATTAGCAGACTGATCTCATGAAGTAGCATGTGTATGACACGCCAATTCGTATTTCCATTTTTGCCGTGCTATCAAGACGCATAATCGCCTTTCAGCGTGTTTATGAACGCCGTTAACTTAACGTTATATAAATATATGACTTACCTCAACCTCGTCCCTAAACCTAACCGTCACTGGGGTTAATGGCATTTATGACTGTTCCCTTACCATCCTAGGTAAAAAAAAGATATGACTTACCTCAACCCCATCCCTAAACTTAACCGTCACTGGGGTTAATGGCATTTATGACTGGAGATTTGACTGCGTGTTCAGACACGCGTAATGACGCAGACGTTAATGGCGTAGACATATACGCATACACGCGGATACACGCGGATAGCACAAAATGCGTGGAGATAACACGCCACCTGACTCGAAAGTGGCGTATGTGTTTACGCAAAAGTCATGATGTCATGTTGGAATTAGCCACCTCGTAAAATTCGTACGAATTCCCGTGAGATCGGGTTGGGGTGGGAAGCACGGTAATTTGAAAATACTACAGGTTTTCTACTAATGCAAAGCTTAAAGGGATACTCCACTTTTTTTGGAAATAGGCTCATTTTACCACTCCCCCAGAGTTAAACAGTTGAGTTTTACCGTTTTCAAATGCATTCAGCCACTTTTCTGATATTTCGTCAATGAGACCAGAAACTGTCTGGTTACTGATATTCTTCTAAATATCAAAAAATCGGCTGAAAATATTCGAAAACGGTAAAACCCAACTGTTTAACTCTGGGGGAGTTGTAAAATGAGCCTATTTCCAAAAAAAAAGTGGAGTATCCCTTTAATGCTAAATCCTGAAGTGTCCCTTTTTAGTGAGGACAGAACTATTTATTGAAACCCTCTGGAGGAAATGAATGGGAAACTCAAATCAAGGTCCAAGATCTCTACTCTGATTGACATGCAGCCTTTTGTTTTCTGTAGCATTGTAAACTATAGCCTTGTGAAATACAAGTTATTGCTCTGCATGCCCGTGTGTGCTTCACACGAATGCCACAAGTAACCAAACATTCTCACACAAATTCTAAATAATGCTTAGTAGATTTGGGATTACATGGAAAATAGACTAATGTGACAGCGCATCACTCATAGTACAATAACATAATTCCCATCTGAACTGACTAACTAACTGTTACGAATGACCACAGCTTTATTGCCGTAAAGCCACGGCGTAACCGTCTGATGTGACTCCCAGCTGCTCAGACATGAGGACAGCCACGCATTTCTGTTATTGCTATGAGATTATTATCTCCATTTATCCTTGCCAACTGTGACTTTCCAGTAACATAAACTGACGTGTTGGTTACTAGATAGCTACATTCGTGGACTTACCAGAAAAAAAGTAAACTACAGTATGCATTGATTTTGTTACTTTATTTCATTTACTTTACTTGCTCTTTAATCTGCATTGTGTTTCTTTAAATTGAGTAGGTATTTCCCTCAGGGTTTGCCCAGACACTCTGATACTCTTATTAAGTGATTAGAGCATCGCATGGTCCTCGTGCCAGAACATGCCGGAGGTCCAAACCGTATTTGCTCACTTCACAGGAATGCATCAGTCATGATATCCTGGCCATCACTGCTGATAATTCAATATGACAATATAATGAAGACTATGTAACATCATATGTGATATGCTCAATTTATCAAGAAAAGACACATAAAGCGTCAAATCTTGCCCTTGTTTATTTTCTGCAGTGTTAGCATGTGATTGTGTTTGAGGGCAGTGGCTATTAAGTAAAAATAGCATATTTCCTTGCAGTCAGAATTTATAGAAGTTAGATGCTATTTATACTTTTAAAAAGTGGCAGATAGTATTTGCACCTCAGTGTTGTTGTACATTACAAGGTATGCAATAATAACATTTTACCCACATTGGTAACACTTTTTTTGAAGGGATGTGCATAAGACTGACATGACACAGTCATAAACATGGCATAACACCTGTCATGAACATGAAGGAGTCTTTATGAATGTTTATGACTGTTGTCATTAAGTGTCATTCGGTAAATTATGATACTTTTAATGCAAAGTTGACATTGTTTAAAATGTCTTTGTTATGACAACTTGACATTAACCAAGAAATCATAACCTGACTGTCAACCTGTCACAAATATGTCATAACAAGTCTAATTATCAAACTTAAAGAAGTTACTTAGCTTTGTGTTAACATTACATTACCCTGTCCCTGTCATATGTTATGGTTGGTTTTAACTCTGGTTGTCATGACACCATTATAACTGTGAAACCATGACATGTATGCACATGCACATGACATGTGACATGTATATTTTACTTGGAACACATTGTATAGTTATAAAGATCTCATTAAGGGTTATTACTCTGTAAAATGCTTTAACAACAGTGTCATTAATATTTCCCCTTACCTCAAGTAAATTGGAACACGTTGGACTAGTTATGATTTCTTGATTGTCAAGTTGTCATAACAAAGACATTTTAAACAATGTCAACATTGCATTAGAAGTGTCATAATTTACCGAATGACAACAGTCATAAACATTCATAAAGACTCCTTCATGTTGATGACAGGTGTTATGTCATGTTTATGACAGTGTCATGTCAGTCTTTTGCACACCCCTTCAAATAAAATGTTACCTTAAAAGTATAAATATCATCTACTCTTACCTTAACATTTAATAAATTATTCTATTTATTGAAATTATTGGGACAATAAAGCCCTCCCACACCGACCCCCTAACTGATAAACACTTTATTTCCACTTTTTATTGAAAATACATGCCTTTCCAATCTGAAATTTGATGGGAAAAGGGAGTAGAGCGAGTTTGGCAAAAGGCGGAACCGAACTCGGGTCGATTTGCCTCAACTTTCTTACTTACATCATTTCTACAATTTGTTTGTCAATGAGGGGTTTCGCAAGCCTGCATAAATCAGCAGTGAATAAAATCGCTGGCGATTCTGTCTAACTTAAACACCTCTGATTGGCTAAGTCTACAACTAAGTCTGTGATTGGCTACATTGCGCTGAGAAAAAAAAAAAAAAAAAAACGTTGTACTTGGAGACATTTGACATTTCTGCAAACACAAATTATGCACTGGAGCATTTGCCAAATCTGTTTCACCAAATATATTATTACAGTATCAACTGAAGGGTGCTCTTGCTTGCGTTAGAGTGTGCTTAGCACCCTCTTTGTCTTTCTTAAAACTATAGGATTCAATGATGCAAACAGAATTCAATTCTTCTGTAAAGCAGCTCTAAAAAGACAATAGTGTCATTATTCTTCTTAAAGGAGTAGTTCACTTTAAAAAAAACTTTTGCTGATAATTTACTCACCCCCATGTCATCCAAGATGTCCATGTCTTTCTTTCTTCAGACGAAAAGAAATGAAGGTTTTTGATGAAAACATTCCAGGTTTTTCTCCATATAATGGACTTCAATGGGAACCAAATGGTTCAAGGTCCAAATGAGAGTTTCAGTGCAGCTTCAAAGGGCTTTAAACGACACCAGACGATGAATAAAGGTCTTATCAAGCGAAACGATCATTCATTTTAAAAAATAAATAAAAAAGTTAAAGTTTTATAAGCTCAAATGCTTGCCTTGCTCTGTTCTGTGATGCACGTTCTGTGTCTCTCCTGTTCGAACTCGTTCATCAAAATGAACAAATCTTTTTTCGAGTTGTTTGGTTCATTCAACTAACGAAATGAACAAAATGACTCGAAAAAGATTTGTTTCGCTAGATAAGACCCTTATTCATTGTCTGGTGTCGTTTAAAGCCCTTTGAAGCTGCACTGAAACTGTCTTTTGGACCTTGAACCATTTGGTTACCAGTAAAGTGCATTATATGGAGAAAAATCCTGGAATGTTTTCATCAAAAACCTTCATTTCTTTTCGACTGAAGAAAGACACAGTCATCTTGGATGACATGGGGGTGAGTAAATTTTCAGCAAAGGTATTTTAAAAGTGAACTACTCCTTTAAGTCTGTTCAGTGTTAATTCAGTTCTGTTCAATATCTGTGTAAAGTTCATCAATTTTATACTGAGTTTAATTCAGCTGTAAATCAGCTCAAGCATTATGAGCTAAGTTGATCGTAGAGACCATTCGCTGCAATGTTTCTACGATCTTCTTGAGCTGATGATGCTTTTGGGAAATGCACCCTAGCTCAGCTCAGTTCAGTTAACAACAATACTATGACTTCCCCACGCTTCTATAATAGTTTCCCCCAACAAATGTCAATTGAAACTAAAATAGAAGATTTTATATGTCTTAACGTAAAATTATTTTAGTTTAAAAGTGAATTTTTCTAATGATGCCCCTTTTAATATTAATGTTGAATGATAATTAATGATTGAATATCCAGTACAAGTCAAAAGGAGCACATGCATTTTTGGGTTTAAATTACGGTACTTGAACCTTACTGATTGGGCTGTGGAGGCAAATAAGAGTAAATTGAGAAACTCTACGGTAATCAATAACAACATAAAGAATAATTATAATATAAAACTAAGTGACCAGTCTTTTCGACCACATCCACCCTCAGGACACATTTTGGCCAAGTCAAGTCACCTTTTTTTCATTTTGCAATTTATACTATACAGATTGTTTTAACAGCGATCTAATTTCCTCAAGCTGCTTTAGAACCACAGCATTCAAGAGTTTTCCTCTGATCAAAATCCACTCCAACCGCACCTCAAGATTTGAGTATTGTATGAGCTTAAATGAATTCGCTTCCTCCCTATTGCTCTCCCTCCCTGAAGATCTGTGCGGGGGTGGGGGAACGGGGCATCGCCTTTCTGAAGACGGTGGATTAATTAGTGAAACTCCTCTCGGGGGAAACATTAGACAGAGCATCCACGGTCAAACGGGAAGCATTAGCTCCTGAGCCCCCTGGCGCACCCGGGCTTCAACGCAGCCTGGGTAATTAATAGGGCCTCAGTGTAAGTGGAGGAACACTCATTCACTACTCACTGCCGCAAATGGTCTGCAGTTCAACCGAGCAGAACTGGGATAAAACCTCATTTTGCCACTTGCCAAGTTAATGGAGTTCTAACTTGAAAAGCACACCATCTTGGGAGTTATATTCTTTGGTGTTTAATGCAGCAATGAGGCGTGGGTAAGTTGTATTAAGGCTCCTTTAAAGTCAACACGAAATGGCGTTCGCATCCCACTTCCGTAATGGGACATATTTCTGCATCTACTATGTTGACTGCTGGGGTAGTCCAGGATCAGGATCTACAGTTCATTAAGGTCTTTAAAAGCTTTGAGGGTATAAGAAATGTCAGAATGGAATAGTTAGTACCTTGTTTTCTTGATTTGATTATCAGATACAGAGGCTATACAAAGGTCTGGGACTTCTCATTAAAACGCTAAATTTAAAGGGATACTTCATCTCTGGAAAGATGAATGTGTATTTAAAATGGGTCATTTATGTTGAAGAAATGTGAAATTATTTTTGAATTTGGAGCTTTGTAGACTGAGAAAAGCCAGAAAAAAGTATTTTTGACTTATGTGGATGAAAGACAACAACTCCCAGAATGCACTTGCTTCGCTGCCCTAGGAGGCCACGCCTACCGGTAACAGAGCGCTGTCGTTAAACAACAAGTCTAGGCTACTAGTGAGTCTCAGTGATGAGTCTGCCCGAAAATGTGTTTTGAGATCGCCCAAAATGTCCGGGATTCGGCTTTTGTGCTCTACAGTCGCCATTCCCATTGAAGTCGATTACTTGTTTAGCGTTCATGTAAACACTACATTCAGATTCACTAATCGGAATGAATTCATTTAAATTGAAACAAAAGGTATGCATGTAAACAATTAATGGCGCCTGCAGAAAGCAAAAGCTGAATCCCGGACATCGACGGCCGGACATGTCCGGGAAAAAGAGGATGGTAACCCCTACTACTCAGCTTTATTTGTATAGCGCTGAAACAATACATTGTTTCAAAGCTGATTCACAGAAGTAAAAAGGAAAATAACAGTTACAAAATTCCTAACTTCCATACTGAAGACAATTCAGCTCAATGTTAATTCGATTTAGTTCAATAACAGTGTTAATGTTTAGTCTGGGCTTCCCCATTCTGCCTTGCCGGAGCGCAATTTTATTCGCGCTGCTAGGTAGTCTGGATACCATGAACCAAATTTTCCACTGAAATAGGGAACCAATCACAGAACAGGGAGGGAGCACATGCGCATTTGATAGATGTACAGGCGCATTTGATAGACATTCGTAGCAGCCAATAATACGGCTCTGGGCATTCATAAACCCCGCCTCAATTACGAGAAAATTTACATGTGGTTTCCAGACCACACTCTTAGAAGAAAAGGTTCTATATAGAACCTTAAAAGGTTCTATCAGCGCTACGTATTTGGAACCCCTAAAAGGTTCTATACACTCTTAAAAAAGGGTTCCTCTGGGTTCTATATAGAACCTTAGGGTTCTATACATGGCCAATAGAACCTTTTACCAAAAAAAGTGGTTCTATATAGAATAATTTTGGAATTCCATATATGAAGCGGGTATGGAACCATTTCTGGTTCTAAATGGAACCATTTCTTCTAAGAGTGCACGTTTCATTCTCAATTTCTGGTGTTAGCCAGGCTAGCCAGTGTTGCAAAGATAATCAGTTATCACCAGTTCACCTCTTTTTCTGTCTGCTTTATAAACTTTACAAATTATCATTTTGTCCAATTTTGTCCACGAACTGAGGATCATGAGGATCATCATGATCATCTCACCAAGAACTGAGGAACCACTATCTCTATCACTCTCATCCTCTTCCATCAAAGTGATCTCCTCTGATCTTATGCCTTACCTATTCCATTCTGTCAACTTATTTATATCTACCGAAGCTGTCATCTCAGACTAAAGCATGTACATCAGACAACATATTCTTGCTTAACTCCATACTAATTGTTATGCTTTTGTCTACACTGTCAACCACAAACTATTGATGTCTACAGAGAAGGGCATTTCCAAGTCAACACTTGCCTGGTTTACATTCATCCTGGATGACAAGAGGCTACATTTCCACACCTGGCACCCTCATGCCTGCAGTTCAAAATGGACCAATGCTTGGACCTCTGGTCTTCTCCATCACTTAAAGAAATCAAGGTATCTCATAGCTGCTTTGATAGAGCTCCTATCTAGACATTACAAATGTTGCTACTTGTTTGTGACTGTTAGAATTAAATCAAGTACACTGTTCCTGGTATCCACCACTGCAAGTGGCTCCATGTACTTTGACCCAAATAGTTCTTCTTACTATCAAGCCCATCCATCTCTAAACATGAAGATTCCCATTTGACCATGCCCAGAAACTCCTTCACACATGAATCTCATTGATCGATCATTTCTGAATCTCCAGAGTCTATAAAACTCCCAAAACTCTACATCTCACTCTGACCTTCTCATAAACAACTTATATTAAATTGTCCTCTCTTCAAGGACGTCTAAGGACATCTCCTATATTCAAGGACTCATCTGTAGCAAATCTGTTTTTACTTGTACGAATTAGTGATGTAGTACTAGAGTCTGGTCTCGGACTTGAGACCGGACTCAAGACCGATTTCTGCTTTCTCTGACTCGTCTCAGACTTGTTCCTTCAAAGACATCATCAAATTCGCCTTTCAGAACCACAAATACGTTGGTGACCATACACCTGCATCAAAACCGACAGACAAGAACGGTTTGACCTAAAAACGTCCTAATTGAAACTACTGCAGAAACAAAGATACCTACATCTTGGATGCCCTTGAGGTAAGCTAAAACATACCAAAAATTAATTTCAAAGTGAACTATGCCTTTAAGACGTTAAGATGACTGCTCTAAACAATTCCCAATCTAGCTTAGTCTGTAGGTCTTACTGTTGATTATTAACTGGGGTGATATTAAATCATGAATATCAAAACTGATATGTCAGGACAAAATTTCGACTCGAACTTGCTTCCTCAAAGACTCGGTCTTGACTCGGACTCGACTGTTTTTGAAAACCAGTGGACTCGGCCTCGACTCGGACTCGACCTTTCAAAGACTCGGTCTTGACTCGGACTCGACTGTATTTGAAAACCAACGGAATCGGTCTTGACTCGGACTCGACCCTTCAACGACTCGGTCTCAACTCGGACTCGACCCTTCAAAGACTCGGTCTTGTCTCGCACTCGACTGTATTTGAAAACTAACAGACTCGGTCTTGACTCGGACTCAACCCTTCAAAGCCTCGGTCTCGACTCGGACTCGACCCTTCAAAGACTCGGACTCGACTGTATTTGAAAACCAACGGACTCTGTCTTGACTCGGACTTGACCCTTCAAAGACTCAGTCTTGACGCATATTCGACTGTATTTGAAAACCAACAGACTCGGTCTTGACTCGGACTCGACCCTTCAACGACTCGGTCTCGACTCGGACTCGACCCTTCAAAGACTCGGACTCGACTGTATTTGAAAACCAACGGACTCTGTCTTGACTCGGACTTGACCCTTCAAAGACTCAGTCTTAACGCATATTCGGCTGTATTTGAAAACCAACAGACTCGGTCTTAACTCGGACTCGACCCTTCAACGACTCGGTCTCAACTCGGACTCGACCCTTCAAAGACTCGGACTTGACTGTACTTGAAAACCAACGGACTTGGTCTTGACTCGGACTTGATGCTTCAAAGACTCGGTCTTGACGCATATTCGACTGTATTTGAAAACCAACAGACTCGGTCTTGACTCGGACTCGACCCTTCAACGACTCGGTCTCGACTCGGACTCGACCCTTCAAAGACTCGGACTCGACTGTATTTGAAAACCAACGGACTCTGTCTTGACTCGGACTTGACCCTTCAAAGACTCAGTCTTAACGCATATTCGGCTGTATTTGAAAACCAACAGACTCGGTCTTAACTCGGACTCGACCCTTCAACGACTCGGTCTCAACTCGGACTCAACCCTTCAAAGACTCGGACTCGACTGTATTTGAAAACCAACGGACTCTGTCTTGACTCGGACTTGACCCTTCAAAGACTCAGTCTTAACGCATATTCGGCTGTATTTGAAAACCAACAGACTCGGTCTTAACTCGGACTCGACCCTTCAACGACTCGGTCTCAACTCGGACTCGACCCTTCAAAGACTCGGACTCGACTGTATTTGAAAACCAACGAACTCGGTCTCGACTCGGACTCGACTCTTCAAAGACTCGGTCTTGACTCGGACTTGACTGTATTTGAAAACCAACAGACTTGGCCTTGACTCGGACTCGACCCTTCAAAGACTCGGTCTCGACTTGGAATCGACCCTTCAAAGATTCGGACTCGACTGTATTTGAAAACCAACGGACTCTGTCTCGACTCGGACTCGAACCTTCAAAGACTCGGCCTTGACTCGGACTCGACTGTATTTGAAAACCAATGGACTCGGTCTTGATGCGGACTCGACCCTTCAAAGACTCGGTCTTGACTCGGACTCGACTGTATTTGAAAACCAACGGACTCGGTCTTGACTCGGACTCGACCCTTCAAAGACTCGGTCTTGATTAGGACTCGGCATAGGCGATCTCGTACCTATCACTACTAATTCTGTAGTATCCTGGCCAGCTGATCTAGTTAACCAGCTATCCTACTTTAGTTAAATTGTATTTTAGTAGTAAAGTTTAATGCATTTACAATTTCTGTTGACATTTGAAGCTTAAAATTGCATGTACCATTTATTTACAGATCCTGTTCCAAATGGCACACTTGACTTAGGTCTTTAATGTAAAGTCTGCTTAACTACACCACAAATCTGAATAATTTCCTAATCATCCTTTGATCAATTACTGATGCCATGACCATGAACAAAACAAGCACTTTTCTCAAGTAGTATTAAAACTGATTTTTCAATCAAATGTATTTATTCGTTAACTTTTTTTTTTTTTGGTGACTTTCCATTTTTTGTTGGCTTTATTTCATTGGACAGTGGAGATGTGATATGAAAGCACAGGGAAAGACATGACATGACCCAGTACTCAAACCCTGGTCCCCACAAACAAAACAGCTATTTATACAGTATGTTGGGATCAAGCCATTCCTCTTTCTGGCCATCTGAGTTAACATACAATCAAATTATGCTTGGTTATAAACAAAATCCAATTTAGTTTAACTTGTAAATGGCCCTGTGATGGACTGGCCAACCATCCAAGGTATTTTCCTGCCTGAGTCCTGAAATGCATTGACCCCACATGGGACAAGAGGTTTTGGAGAATGAATGAATGTACAGTAATTGGCCATCCTGGTAGTACTGCTTTAAAAATGTTGTGCTTGGATGTTAGTTAATAATAATTCCAAAATGGTGTAACCATGTGATCATTGAATGTGAATTCTCCCCAAGGTGTTTACATATTAAAACAATGACTGGACCATGAGTCATGTGACGGAATAAACAAGAACTATCATTAATCAGAAGTATTGTAGTACTGTCCCATCTGTTAGGTTACTAGATGGAAATTACTAATGGACGAGAGAGTAATCTCGCTCTCTGTTTCTTGCACAGGAATTGTCACTAGGACCACTGAGTTCAATCTTGCCCTGCTGTCAATTTTACATTACACAGCTTTAGAGCTAATCTACCCTATGTGAATTCAGCAATGAACTTCATACTTCACTCTCTCTTTCTCACCCATTATGGGCTTAATGCAACCTGCTGAACATATGCCTGGGGAGGCCTTCATACGCACCCATTTGCTTTCATTTGTGTTTGTGTGGTCAAATTTAATCAAGGAAGCATCTGGGCCTCTTTAATGGGAGTAATTGTCCTTTCCGCACGCCTGTGTGTGTGAGCAGACAGAGAGAGTGTGTAAAGCAGATTGCGGTGACACTGTACTGTATGTGCATGCATGGACAGTGCAAGAGCATGTTTCAGCATCTATCTAAGAGGCCATTGTACTCGGCCACATGAAGAACATTCCTCTGAGGTTTACTAATTATGCTGTGGCTTAACTTGGCACCAATGCGAGAGATCCTGGCTGAAGCTTTTAAATCTGTCCACAAAGTCTCGTCCTAAGACTAATAAGTACCCTGTGCACCAGACCTCCCAGGGGGGGCAAACAGCATGGTCCATCATAACAACAGTTCATTCACATGGTGTTTGTGATCCTTCATGTGAATAGGGGCATTATTGTAACTTTTGGGTGAATCTACAGTATACCTTTGAAGTGGCACAGCTGTATGGGCTACTTTTATATTCGTCCTTCCCTCAGATTCTGCCTATAGGACATTTCATTCTTTTATAATTTCAGATACGTTGATCAGGAAACCACTTTTTTTTTTTAACATTTAAAACGTATTTTAACTTGGGAACCAAATATATGGAATCACGTCATTGTTTAAATATTGTAATTGCTTTTCTTAAGTCAGACTTGTTTCATCCTGATTTATTTCACCTGCAGCTATCATGAAGTTTTTCGTGAACTTTCACACCCACCTCTTAACACATACACTTTCACCTCTTCCTCAGGAAACAGAAAGGGTGAAAGATGAAGCAAACTCACCCCCTGCCTTTCTTTTGTCTATGCTATGTGGCAGCTGGAGTGATGACACCTTCACTGCGTTTATAGTCACGACAAGATTCACTTGCCACATGCTTGAATGTATGAGGGCATAACTGCATACAGTCATCCATGCCCCAAAACACCGTCCTCTCTATTCACATCAATCCGTAGCGTACTCCTACTTCTTTATCCCTCTGAAGAGAGGCCCAGAAGCATCACACCCATTCAAACATGCCCTCTCAGATCTCTGAACCAATTGGATTTTGAATAAAAGTTAAAAGGGTAAGACTTTAGAATACTGTTCCTTTGTTAATGAATAACTACACAAGAACCAATAAGTAACACAATATTAACAATCTAGCAACTATTGTTAACTAACAAGAAGCTCTGATTAACGAACTAGAAAGTGTTAACTAAAGTTCAGTATTAACTAATCAATAACTACTATTTTTTAATTCTTTCCAGAGAATTACTGAAAAAGTTTAATAACAATCTAGTAACTATTATTACCTAACGAGAAACTCTGATTAACGAACTAGTAAGTAATAGTGCACAGATGAAAGTGGTACTTCACTATTAACTAATCAATAACTACTATTTTTTTAGTGCTTCCCAGAGAACTACTGAAAAAGTTTCATAAGTCATGCAAAACTAATCAATAACCAATGCAGTTCTACACTTGGGTTTTCATTAGTAACTACTGTAAGAATCATGGTAACAAACTAGTAATGACTCAAGTGTTACTGCGTCTATGTGAATTACTAATTATTTGGATCCGTATTCTAAAGTGACAACCCGATCTCACTGGAATTCGTACGAATTTTACGAGGTGGCTAATTCGTACGACCTCACTCGTATACGAATTAGTACGATTTTGCTAAATCGTACATATTTACGAATTAGCCAATTCGTACGAATTTGTACGAATGACCTACCCCTGACCCCGCCCCTAAACATAACCGTCACGTGGGTTTAGACAAATCGTACAAATTCGTACGAGTGAGGTCGTATGAATTAGTACGAATTAGCCACTTTTTATCATGGGAACTAGTTAGTAATGGCTAAAGTAATGACTAAAGTGTTAACTTCTAAAGACATTTTCGAAATGACCTTTGTGTTTGGTTGCAAAAATCATGACTAGATCATGTAGTAACACTTTCATTACTAGTTCTTATGATCTCCACTTTAGAATACGGATCCAAATAATGAGTAATTCCCATAGAAGTTTGCAGTAACACTTGAGTCATTACTAGTTTGTTACCATGATTCTTACAGTAGTTACTAATGAAAAGCCAAGTGTATTGGTTGTTGATTCAGTTTTGTATGAATTATAAAAACACTTTTTCAGTAGTTCTCTGGGAAGCATTAACTTTCATCTGTGCGCTATTGCTTACTAGTTCGTTGATCAGAGTAATCAGAGTTTGTTGTTAGTTAATAATAGTCTTGATTGTTCATATTGTCTTACTCATTGGTTCTTGTGTAGTTATTCATTAACGAAGGAACCGTGATTTAAAGTGTTACCCAGAAAAACACTATTTTAATATTTGATGATAATGTTGCATGGTAATATTTTGCATATCATATTATGTTGCATTTCATATGAAAAATTTAGTATAAACATTGTTAACTGAACATCTCACCCTCTGTAATATTCTTGCTCTCTCTCTTTCACACACACACACACACACACACAAACACGTGTCAAAAATTGCTTTGCTCCCATTTCTATATTTGGATCTTTATTAGAAAGCTATCTTACAAGGTTAGGATTCATCGCAAAGGCAATCAGCGAGCGACCAAAGACAGAAAATGTTGTCCTACAATGAAATAAATCTTTTATGACTCCTGAAATCTGTCTCAAACCACACATAGGCTTTGTACTATATATATATCAATATAGTATCATACTTAGCCTACTGCTTATAAAATGCGGAGCATGACACCCCTGGAGAGATCTGTCTATTTCCCCATTGCACTCTCCATTTTCTCCACATTTATCATTCTCATGTTCGCTCATCTAGGTGGGCTGATTCCTTTCCATCTGCATATGCAGTACAAATGCAGCCGCAGCCCACAGAGGTCGATTAATATTAATGTCAGGCCCTCGTGAGGTGTCGGGGTCTAATTAGGAGGATCTTGTTACTGTAACGTGCTCACCGGCCTGCTGGGATGTGAGAGGGGACAGGACACCCACCCACCTCTGCGCCAACCCCCGCAGCACTGTGCGTTTAGCGGGGCTCTGCGTGTTCCAGATCATTAATGCAAAAAACGGTCCACACGCGCTCCGTGCTGCATCAACTCTGCGGAACTTTCCCGCTGCTCCGTTAATTAGGGATTCCGTTTCATGGCCGACTCTAGCGCCCTCTACGTGGCTGACAGATCCCGGTCGCCTCTTCTGTTCTGTGACACAACTTGGTCTCAAACTTACGGGACCTCCTCGGGAATGTTTTAAGGCTGTTTCATTTGAACGCCTCCACGTTCCTGCTCTCCTGCCTAAACTTTGTGATTACACAGCTGCGGCGACCTCCTCCCACCGCCCGAGTAAAGCTCCAGGCTCCCGCTGCTAGGAGGGGGTATCTCTCGGCTCCACGCGTCGTCCCCTGCCTCGCCAACTCCGGTGGGAATTTTCTTCATGTGCTCGGTCTCTGATGCTATTCCCCATGGTATCCTCCTCTCAGCACCTGCCTTGCCTCTACCCCTCTTCCCTTCTCCTTGTTGTGCATATGCAAAGAGAGGCAGGCGCTCTCTCCTTAAATGAGCAGGCTCTCTGACAGCCTCATCAATGCCGTTGACAGAATAAGGACGAGGGGATGATGATCTGAGGAGAGCTCGGTGTTGAGGTGCAGCCTCCCCGCGGATTCATCAAGCCACCTGACACGCCTTAGCTGTGGCGCCAATTGCGGAAGTTATCCCGGGAGAGCTTTAGCCCTTTATCTGTGTGTCTCCATACCTTCCTAAGTGAATTTCCATTTCAAAACCGCAGGTTTTCAATCACACAGGATCAGTACTGGGTCCCCCTTTATCATTAAGTTTACCATCAGTTGAAGGAGAGATGTGGACGTGAAGTTTAGCGAAGGAGGATTTCGCCGTTTGATGACTGAGCGCATTGCGTTTCCTCTCTCAAATGAGCGAGTCAAATGGTCAAAAGTATCTACCGCAGAACTGAAGTGCTAACGACAACCAGTGCAAGGTTTTATCTACCCAGAACATCACAAAAATATGTTTCTGCATACGGTGCCTGAGGAATGCCGACAACGCTTCCCGAACTCTTGCATGCCAAGCCCGTCATGCGGCAAACTGGTGTGTCTTAGTATAACAGACAGCCTGTGGGGTGGTGAGATTTCCCTCGGCGAGACCGGCTCTTATCTGATCATCCTGACAGACCCTCGATGAGATTATCAGCTCGGCCATTCATCACTCATGATCTGCCGATCAGCTGATCCTTATCCCCGTCCGTCCATGCTGTGACGGAGGTAAGGCAACACGCTCTCAGCTGAGCGCTCAGTCATCTTAACGCTGTACAGTATTTTAACACTACAGAATGCAAAAGACAGCACAATCATTAGGCCAAATATTAGCACAGGTGCCAGAACAGGTGTGTCTAAACCTACTCCTGTGGGATCTCTGTATAAGACCCTGTTTCAGAGTACCAAAAAAAAAAAATCCAGTTTATTTTATATGAATGCCTGAGTATGAATTCCAGTATGGGATTCTTTGAAACTGCAGCCTGTCGAGCTCCAAGCTACAAATTACAAAGAATAATTCGGGAAAGTCGGCATGACATCATGTTCCTGTCTGTCTTGTGTTCCCCCCATTATTGTGTATTTGGTTTAGTCCTGTCCAGTTTTCCCGCTCCTCGATTGTGTTCATGTTTTCCACCTGTGTTCTTGGTTAATTTTCTGTTACGTGCTGGCAGGAATGAAGTAGAGAGTGAATCCAATCGCAAACACTTAATGAAACAAACAGGTAAATCCAAGGGAAGACAAAGATGGGAATAGCAAACATAACAACATCAAGAACTCACAAGGACTGAACTAAAACACAGGGCTAAAGGAACAGGTGAGTGAAACAAGACACAGCTGGGCAAATTAACTAAGAACACAGGTGGAAAACATGAACACAAACGAGGGGCGGGAAAACTGGACAGGACTAAACCAAATACACAATAATGGGGGGAACAAATGAAAAACAGGAACAAGACATGAACCCACACTGTGACACTTACTGTGAAATATTTCTTTCTTTATTTTTTAGTCCAGAATTTTAATCAACATGTCATAACTCATTCTTTCTGTGAAATGACAAACTTCTCTCTGGCAATGTATGCTGGACTTCCTCCAATCATTTAGTCTGCTTAAACCCCGCCCATTTCTTACAATCGACTGCAAGCTATACATCCATCCAATCAACAACTGTTTCACTTTTACCATACGGAAGAAAAGTCGCTGCATCCGTTACATTGCGACTTTCATTTTTTGTTGACAAAGTAGCTAGCTACTTTAGCATTTACTCTAGCTTTTTAATTAGAACTATCAGATCAGAAACAACATCAATAACACAATCAAAGTCTGAGGATTGCAATTAATATTCTTCAATAAACTCTGATCTTTTAAATGTCATCACTTGTCTCATACTTCTTTTCTACTTTGGGTTTCTCAGTAAAACTCAGGCTGTTAATAGAGTTTTGACAAGATTTGCCGTTGACTGGTTTTGGACACCAGACAAAATGGTTATCTTTTGACAGGATCTGCATGGTCAGATGATCAGATCTGATATTTCCAACATGGAGATCTAACATCCAATAATGTGCTTTAAATTTTAAAAATCAAAAATAGTTACGAACAGAAGCGTTTAACTGTTACTAACCTGTCAAATTATGTTGAAATATGATCACATTTTTATTTTGTGCGTAGCTACAAGGCAGAAGATGCAACATGCTTTCAGAGAATGATCTGAGGAAGTGAATCTTCATTTAAATTAAGCAATGCATCTGAATGAAAATGATTAAAATAAATCATAATGGTTCAAAAATTGCTTAGGTTCCACTTTAAATTACGTGTCCTTAAAGGAAGTTTGGACTCCTCAAGTTGATGTCAAATGGGGTCCATAAACAACTTGAGGGTGAGTAAATGATGACACTGTTTTCATTTGTGCACTTATTGTGTATATACATGTTTTAACATTGTACTTATATTTTAAAAAATACCTGCATGTAATTACAGCTGTAATTAATTTCTGTAATTACATTTCTAATTACACTGTTATAACCCTTCCCTTACACCTTAACCTACCCCTATACTTACGCATACCAGCACACATGTCCCTAATCTTTCCTGTATCACACCTCAATAGCAGCAAAAGTGTTATCTAATACAACATGAACACAATATGTACATTGTACTTATTTTTGATGTAAGTACATAGTAGTTAAACACACCTAATCTAAAGAGTAACCCTACCTTCTTAATGGAAAAGCAACTTTGTTATGAAAAAGTTACTGTCATAACATAGTTGCATTGCTGCTGAGGCAAGTGGCAACTACAATGCATCACACCAGCAGACTTTAAATCAATAAAGGGTTGATACAAATGCACCGAGAAAACAGTCATTCGGAAGCTTCAAAGAAAACATCACCTTTGACAAAAAAGTAGGAATATTTTACACCCTCCTTTTTTTGTTTTTAGCAACAACAACAATTTTTTTTTCTCAAGAGTGCACTCTTAAGTGTCACTCAAGCAGAGCAAATTTACATCTATTAATACTAACGCTAGACTGATCAAACCCTCCAAACACAATATATTAAAGCTACCATATGTGAACTATTTGGAGTGACAGTAACAGTTGACTCAAGTGGTGTGCACTAATGTCCTCCTGAAGAGAGGAGCAAGAGCGAGAAAAAAAAACAACGATTCGGCACAGCTGGAGACGCGTCAAGCATCATTTGCTTTTTCACATGATTAATTTGATTTTAATATCTCAAATCGAGGGCTGATTAATTTTGATCATATGTTAAAAACGATACACACTCCATTAATTAAAAGTTTTCTTTGAGTTGTTGGTGCAAAGTTTCGACATTGTGGATCAATGTCGACCACGTTACTTCGTTCTGCATGCACAGTCGGGTTCAGAGCAGTATTGAGGCTTCAGTGTCACTTGGGGGGGACACCATTTTAAGAGCGAAAGCTGGCCTGAGGTGCTTTCTGACTTCCCCTCTTACTTTAGGGCCTAAATCTAAATTTAAAAGCCAAGGAAAGGGAAGCACTGTCAACATTGCGGGTTATCCTTCACTAAAGTTCTGGGTTTGTGTTGTCTTTAACGTTCTAATGGGGCAAGAAAGAGTAACATTAGAAGATATATGGTAGGGATGCATGATGAGTGACATCCTTATTGCAGATCAAAATAAATAAGAGCAGAGTCATTGTTCTCTGAGCCCTAGGCCTCAAATGTGGGTCTGACACAGTCATTTGCATTACACTATTAACTAGTTGTTTGGTCTACGTATTTAATCATTAGAAACTCAATGGTGTCCACAATGAGGAGTGATAAAAATGTTAAAAGTTGTGAAATGTTCTTTCCCATTTTTATATAAAAATATTGCACCTAATTAATATTATTTTTATATAATACAATTAAACTTCTACTTTTGTTGTACAGACCGCCTACACATCAACTACTGCATTGTCACAAGTTCCGTTGTCACCAACATAGCTCAATGATTCAGTGTTTCCCGAAACAATCTAACAGCATCACAAAGTGTGGTTGGAACTAAAGATATTGGTTTCCTGTTAGTATGACATGTGTCCTGAGCAAAATAAGTAACTTAAAGGAGAACTCCGGTGAAAAAAATGAACCTTTGGTACCTAGTCAACCGCTCCCTGAGTTTGTTTTCATGATCAAGAGTTTTATCTCTAAAAAACGTTTAGCGTATAATGCTAGTACTGGGGGCATTTACTAAGTAAAAAGAAAATGCTAGTTTATACCACTAACAAGGCTCAAAATAGCCCCACACTAACACAGTAACATAATGAGGGTCCCTGCATGCGTTTAACCCTTTCATGCATAGTGGTCACTACAGTGGACAGCTATTTAAAAAGCATTTTCTTGAATTTGCAAGGGTTTTGTTGGGAAAGTTGTACATCAATCTCTTCAAAGTTATAAGCCATTGAGTTTTGATTTTTTCCCCCTCCAAAAAGATGGCCAATGGCCAGTCAGACATGCCAAGGTGCTCTGGAATATCCACCCATTCCTTCTATCCTAGGACACTCTTGTAGGTAAAAAAAAATAAATATTGCAGCATCAAGCAGTATCTAATGAGTCATATCACAGTAAAATTTTCCAAGTTTTGATTTTAGATTGGGAGAAAAATCTGATAAATCACCTGTCCACTATAGTGGACCTACCTCATGCATCAATGGCTATATTTTAGCTACAATTTATACTTATACTGTGAATATTGTTTTTGAAAATACTTAATCTGCAGTAACTTTTTTTTTGACTGTAAATAAATGTAGTTGTATTATTAGAATGTAATTTTCATTGACGTCTAAAAAAGTTATGTAATTACATAATTTGTGACTTGTAATGCATTACTTTACTCATTTCATCAAAAAGTAATCTAATTACGTAATGCATTACTTCTTAGATTAACACAGTCTCATCCCAAAAAGTCATATAACTGACGTCTTGGGACGTTTTTTGACCGTACGTCAATATCCGCCTTTTTAGGGCCCCCTTAAACGTCGGTAGATGGCGATCCCGGGCCGTCATACAACTGACGCTTTACCTTTAACGTCAGTTAGGTGACGGGTTGGGTTTAGGGTTAAGTTTAGGTCTGGGGTAGAGTTAGGATCCCATAACCTCATCTACCGACGTTTAAGGGGGCCCTAAAAAGGCGAATATTGACGTATGGTCAAAAGACGTCCCAAAACATCAGTTATATGACGTCTTGGGATGAGACCGGGTTGCTTAGATCAAAAAATATCTGTTTACCTATAATGTTTCTTTACTCGTAGCATCAAAAAGTAATCTGATTACACAATGCATGTTACTTGTAGTGCATTACTTGTTAGATCAAAAAGTAATCTGATTATGTAATGCATGTTCCTTGTAATGCGTTTCTTTATTCGTAACAACAAAATGTAATCTGATTACGTAATGCACATTACTTGTAATTAATTGTTAGATCAAAAAGTAATCTGATTAGGTAATGCATGTTACTTGCAATACATTACTTTACTCGAAACATTAAAACAAATCTGATTATGTAATGCATGTTACTTCTAACACATTACTTTACTTGTAACATCAACCAAGTAATCTGAATGCGTTATGCCTGGCCCAACATTGCTCATTTCAGATGAGATTTAAAAAAATGTATCACTAGGTTTTCTCAGAAGAGAGGCTATGCTAGAAATGTGTCCATCTCTAACATAATCAGAATTATCAGCTAATAAGGGTAAATTGAGCATCTGAGTGTTTCCACAGTTGTACTGTACATTGACAGGCTGATATCCAAGATACACAAAGTGCAACTTGTATGCAGGTCAATTGCGTTTGCAATATTTCAGATTTATAAATATTTTTTCATATATTTTATAGTTTTCACATGATTTAATGTAATTGTATTGATTAGTTTGATTAGTTTTATCTGTTTGATTATTGTATTATGTTTAATACAGTATCTCTTCAGTTTAAACTATAATTGCATGCTGTCCACTCAAGTGGACATCTGAAAATCTCTTTGAAAAGTTTGTTTAAAAAAAAAAATCAAATCAAATCTTGTTTTTCATGCCCTAAGAGCAATAAAAACACAAAAGAAAAAAAATCTTGACTGAGGATATCATAATTCATGAATGAAAGGGTTAATAAGAAGATACTTTATAAAGACAGTTCACTTCAGACAGGAGCCACCTTAGAAAACAGTCTCGATAAGTCGATCCCCGAACACCGTTCATACAGTTCAGAAGTTCGCTGAGTTAACTTCATACAGTTAAGATCACTCAGCACGTCGTTCATGGTTTGACTAGTCGAGACTGTTTTCCAAAGATGGCGCCGCCTGTATACACGAAGTGAACTTTCTTTATAAAGTATCTTCTTATTAAAAGGTCTGTACACTTACAAAGTTCTCAGTGCTTCGGTTTGCATGTAGGGACCCTCATTATGTTACTGTGTTAGTGTGGGGCTATTTTGAGCCTTGTTAGTGGTATCAACTAGCGATTTATTTTTACTTAGTAAATGCCCCCAGTACTAGTATTATACGCTAAACAGTTATTGGAAAGAAAACTCTTTACATTCGATTTTCATGAAAACAAATCTCAGGGAACGGTTGACTAGGTACTGATGTTTAATTAGACCAAAGGTTCATTTTGCATGTATTTAAATATAAATCTTACCCTCCATTACTTTTGAATAATCTGTTCTAGTAGCCAGAATTTGACACTAAAGGGAATCTGCAATTGGCTCAAAGAACTGGAAATAAAGCAAAACAAGAAAATAAAAATAGTGAAGTAGCCCTCAGATGCCATGCTCATTATTTACAGCAATATTCTGACATTAATTTAATCTCAAACCGATTAACTAGAAAAAAAAGTTTGATGACAAACTTTAAGTTGGCTTGAGAAAGCCGGACCAGAGCGTTTGAAGTTTTGAAGTTTGACTGAAGTTTTAAAGATAGATTAGAAAGAAAGTAAGAAAGAAAGAAAGAAAGAAAGATGGATAGATTAGTTAGAAAGAAAGATAGATAGATAGATAGATAGATAGATAGATAGATGTTTTTGGCAAGAAGCTAACATGATTAGCATGTAGCTAGCTTGATGCTAATTTGATTAGCATGTAGTTAAGATGATTAGCATGTTGTTAGCATGATTAGCATGTAGCTAGCATCATAATAGCATGATTAGCATGTTGCTAGCATCAAGCTAACGTGTTTTTATCAAGAAGCTAGCATGACTAGCATGTAGCTAGCATCATGCTTACATGATTAGCATGTTGCTAGCATCATGCTAGCATGTTTTAGCAAGAAGCTAGAATGATTAGCATGTAGCTAGCATCATGCTAGCATGATTAGCATGTTGCTAGCATCATGTTAGCATGTTTTTAGCAAGAAGCTAGCATGATTAGCATGTAGCTAGCATCATGCTACCATGATTAGCATGTAGCTAGCATCATAATAACATTATTAGCATGTTGTTAGCATCATGCTAACATGTTTTTAGCAAGAAGCTAACATCATTAGCATGTAGCTAGCATCAAGCTAGCATGATTAGCATGTTTTTAGCAAGAAGCTAGCATGACTAGCATGTAGCTAACATCATAATAGCATGATTAGCATGTTGCTAGCATCATGCTAGCATGTTTTTAGCAAGAAGCTAGCATGATTAGCATGTAGCTAACATCATAATAGCATGATTAGCATGTTGCTAGCATTATGCTAGCATGTTTTTAGCAAGAAGCTAACATGATTAGCATGTAGCTAGCATCAAGCTAGCATGATTAGCATGTTTTTAGCAAGAAGCTAACATGACTTGCATGTAGCTAACATCATAATAGCATGATTAGCATGTTGCTAGCATCATGCTAACATGTTTTTAGGAAGAAGCTAGCATGATTAGCATGTAGCTAGCATCATGCTAGCATGATTAGCATGTTGCTAGCAAGAAGCTAGCATGATTAACATGTAGCTAGCATCATGCTAGCATGATTAGCATGTAGCTAGCATCATAATAACATGATTAGCATGTTGCTAGCATCATGCTAGCATGTTTTTAGCAAGAAGCTAGCAGGATTAGCATGTAGCTAGCATCATGCTAGCATGATTAGCATGTAGCTAGCATCATAATAACATGATTAGCATGTTGCTAGCATCATGATAGCATGTTTTTAGCAAGAAGCTAGCATGATTAGCATGTAGCTAGCATCATGCTAGCATGATTAGCATGTAGCTAGCATCATGCTAGCATGATTAGCATGTAGCTAGCATCATGCTAGCATGTTTTTAACAAGAAGCTAACATAATTAGCAGAAAGCTAGCATGATTAGCATGTTATTAGCATCAAGAAAGAAAGAAAGAACGAAAGAGAAAGAAAGAATTTTTAGAAAGAAAGATGGATAGATTAGTTAGAAAGAAAGATGGATAGATTAGTTAGGTAGAAAGAAAGATGGATAGATTAGGTAGAAAGAAAGATGGATAGATTTGTTAGAAAGAAAGATGGATAGATTAGTTAGAAAGAAAAATGGATAGATTAGGTAGAAGAAAAGATGGATAGATTTGTTAGAAAGAAAGATGGATAGATTAGTTAGAAAGAAAGATGGATAGAATTGTTAGAAAGAAAGATGGATAGATTTGTTAGAAAGAAAGATGGATAGATTAGGTAGAAAGAAAGATGGATAGATTTGTTAGAAAGAAAGATGGATAGATTTGTTAGAAAGAAAGATGGATAGATTAGGTAGAAGAAAAGATGGATAGATTTGTTAGAAAGAAAGATGGATAGATTAGTTAGAAAGAAAGATGGATAGAATTGTTAGAAAGAAAGATGGATAGATTTGTTAGAAAGAAAGATGGATAGATTAGGTAGAAAGAAAGATGGATAGATTTGTTAGAAAGAAAGATGGATAGATTAGTTAGGTAGAAAGAAAGAACGATAGATTAGTTAGAAAGAAAGAACGATAGATTTGTTAGAAAGAAAGAACGATAGATTAGTTAAAAAGAAAGATGGATAGATTAGTTAGAAAGAAAGATGGATAGATTTGTTAGAAAGAAAGATGGATAGATTTGCTAGAAAGAAAGATGGATAGATTAGTTAGAAAGAAAGATGGATAGATTAGTTAGAAAGAAAGATGGATAGATTTGTTAGAAAGATGGATAGATTAGTTAGGTAGAAAGAAAGAAGGATAGATTAGTTAGAAAGAAAGATGGATAGATTTGTTAGAAAGAAAGATGGATAGATTTGTTAGAAAGAAAGATGGATAGATTTGTTAGAAAGAAAGATGGATAGATTTGTTAGAAAGAAAGATGGATAGATTAGTTAGAAAGAAAGATGGATAGATTAGTTAGAAAGAAAGATGGATAGATTTGTTAGAAAGAAAGATGGATAGATTTGTTAGAAAGAAAGATGGATAGATTAGGTAGAAAGAAAGATGGATAGATTTGTTAGAAAGAAAGATGGATAGATTTGTTAGAAAGAAAGATGGATAGATTAGTTAGAAAGAAAGATGGATAGATTAGTTAGAAAGAAAGATGCATAGATTAGTTAGAAAGAAAGATGGATAGATTTGTTAGAAAGAAAGATGGATAGATTTGTTAGAAAGAAAGATGGATAGATTAGTTAGAAAGAAAGATGGATAGATTAGTTAGAAAGAAAGATGTATAGATTAGTTAGAAAGAAAGATGGATAGATTAGGTAGAAAGAAAGATGGATAGATTTGTTAGAAAGAAAGATGGATAGATTTGTTAGAAAGAAAGATGGATAGATTAGTTAGAAAGAAAGATGGATAGATTAGGTAGAAAGAAAGATTGATAGATTTGCTAGAAAGAAAGATGGATAGATTAGGTAGAAAGAAAGATGGATAGATTAGTTAGAAAGAAAGATGGATAGATTAGGTAGAAAGAAAGATGGATAGATTTGTTAGAAAGAAAGATGGATAGATTAGTTAGAAAGAAAGATGGATAGATAAGGTAGAAAGAAAGATTGATAGATTAGGTAGAAAGAAAGATGGATAGATTAGGTAGAAAGAAAGATGGATAGATTAGGTAGAAGGAAAGATGGATAGATTTGTTAGAAAGAAAGATGGATAGATTAGTTAGAAAGAAAGATGGATAGATTAGGTAGAAAGAAAGATGGATAGATTTGTTAGAAAGAAAGATGGATAGATTAGTTAGAAAGAAAGATGGATAGATTAGGTAGAAAGAAAGATTGATAGATTAGGTAGAAAGAAAGATGGATAGATTAGGTAGAAAGAAAGATGGATAGATTAGGTAGAAGGAAAGATGGATAGATTTGTTAGAAAGAAAGATGGATAGATTTGTTAGAAAGAAAGATGGATAGATTAGTTAGAAAGAAAGATGGATAGATTAGGTAGAAAGAAAGATGGATAGATTTGTTAGAAAGAAAGATGGATAGATTTGTTAGAAAGAAAGATGGATAGATTAGTTAGAAAGAAAGATGGATAGATTAGGTAGAAAGAAAGATGGATAGATTAGTTAGAAAGAAAGATGGATAGATTTGTTAGAAAGAAAGATGGATAGATTTGCTAGAAAGAAAGATGGATAGATTAGGTAGAAAGAAAGATGGATAGATTAGTTAGAAAGAAAGATGGATAGATTTGTTAGAAAGAAAGATGGATAGATTTGTTAGAAAGAAAGATGGATAGATTAGTTAGAAAGAAAGATGGATAGATTAGGTAGAAAGAAAGATGGATAGATTTGTTAGAAAGAAAGATGGATAGATTTGTTAGAAAGAAAGATGGATAGATTTGCTAGAAAGAAAGATGGATAGATTAGGTAGAAAGAAAGATGGATAGATTAGTTAGAAAGAAAGATGGATAGATTTGTTAGAAAGAAAGATGGATAGATTTGTTAGAAAGAAAGATGGATAGATTAGTTAGAAAGAAAGATGGATAGATTAGGTAGAAAGAAAGATGGATAGATTTGTTAGAAAGAAAGATGGATAGATTTGTTAGAAAGAAAGATTGATAGATTTGCTAGAAAGAAAGATGGATAGATTAGGTAGAAAGAAAGATGGATAGATTAGTTAGAAAGAAAGATGGATAGATTTGTTAGAAAGAAAGATGGATAGATTTGCTAGAAAGAAAGATGGATAGATTAGTTAGAAAGAAAGATGGATAGATTAGTTAGAAAGAAAGATAGATAGATAGATAGATAGATAGATAGATAGATAGATAGATAGATAGATAGATAGATAGATAGACAGATAGATAGATAGATAGATAGATAGATAGATAGATAGATAGATAGATAGATAGATAGATAGATAGATAGATAGATAGATAGATAGATAGATAGATAGATCATTAGTACATATAGAATGGTAGTTTAATTGAGTCTAGGGCTTCAGGGAATTTAGATTTGAGTTTTTGTTGTACGCTATTGGGCCACCGTAGTCTTGGCTCAATTTGACCATGCTGCAATGAAAGTCAATGGGATTTTTATGATTTTTAATATTAATTTTTAAGAAATCTGAAAGTCGAATCAGTCTAAAAAGATATAGCACACTAAGTCAGAACAGTCTGAAGGTCTGACCCGAGTTTGGAGTTTGTAGAGTTAAAGCTCTAGGAGGAGTTAGAGTCAGAAAATTTTGAGTAAGAAGAATAATAATAACTAGAAAAAAAAGTTTGATGACACAAACTTTAAGTTGGCTTGAGAAAGCCGGACCAGAGCGTTTGAAGAATTTTGAAGTTTGAATTAAGTTGGAAAAAGATGGAATTAGAAATAAAGAAAGAAAGAAAGATGGATAGATTAGTTAGAAAGATAGATAGAAAGATAGATAGATAGATGTTATTGACAAGAAGCTAACATGATTAACATGTAGCTAGCATCATGCTAGCATAATTAGCATGTAGCTAGCATCATGCTAGCATGATTAACATGTAGCTAGCATCATAATAACATGATTAGCATGTTGCTAGCATCATGCTAGCATGTTTTTAGCAAGAAGCTAGCATGATTAGCATGTAGCTAACATCATGCTAGCATGTTTTTAGCAAGAAGCTAGCATCATTAGCATGTAGCTAGCATCATGCTAGAATGATTAACATGTTGCTAGCAAGAAGCTAGCATGATTAGCATGTAGCTAGCATCATGCTAGCATGATTAGCATGTTGCTAGCATCATGCTAGCATGTTTTTAGCAAGAAGCTAGCATGATTAGCATGTAGCTAGCATCATGCTAGCATGATTAACATGTTGCTAGCAAGAAGCTAGCATGATTAGCATGTAGCTAGCATCATGCTAGCATGATTAGCATGTTGTTAGCATCATGCTAGCATGTTTTTAGCAAGAAGCTAACATGATTAGCATGTAGCTAGCATCATGCTAGCATGATTAGCATGCAGCTAGCATCATGCTAGCATGTTTTTAACAAGAATTTATCATGATTAGCATGTAGCTAGCAGCATGCTAACATGATTAGCATGTAGCTAACATCATGCTAGCATGATTAGCATGTTGCTAGCAAGAAGCTAGCATGATTAGCATGTTTTTAGCAAGAAGCTAGCATGATTAGCATGTAGCTAGCATCATGCTAGCGTGTTTTTTAGCAAGAAGCTAGCATGATTAGCATGTAGCTAGCATCATGCTAGCATGATTAGCATGTTGCTAGCATCATGCTAGCATGTTTTTAGCAAGAAGCTAGCATGATTAGCATGTAGCTAACATCATGCTAGCATGATTAGCATGTTGCTAACAAGAAGCTAGCATTATTAGCATGTAGCTATCATCATATTAGCATGATTAGCATGTAGCTAGCATCATGCTAGCATGTTTTTAGCAAGAAGCTAACATGATTAGCATGTAGCTAGCATCATGCTAACATGATTAGCATGTTGCTAGCATCATGCTAGCACAATTACCATGTTGCTAGCATCATGCTAGCATGATTAGCATGTAGCTAGCATCATAATAACATGATTAACATGTTGCTAGCATCATGCTAACATGTTTTTAGAAAGAAGCTAGCATGATTAGCATGTAGCTAGCATCATGCTAGCATGATTAGCATGTAGCTAGCATCATGCTAGCATGTTTTTAGCAAGAAGCTAGCATGATTAGCATGTAGCTAGCATCATGCTAGCATGTTTTTAACAAGAAGCTAACATGATTAGCATAAAGCAAGAAAGAAAGAAAGAAAGAAAGAAAGAAAGAAAGAACGAAAGAAAGTGAAAGAAAGAATTGTTAGAAAGAAAGATGCATAGATTAGTTAGAAAGAAAGATGCATAGATTAGTTAGAAAGAAAGATGGATAGATTTGTTAGAAAGAAAGATGGATAGATTAGTTAGAAAGAAAGATGGATATATTTGTTAGAAAGAAAGATGGATAGATTTGTTAGAAAGAAAGATGGATAGATTAGTTAGAAAGAAAGATCGATAGATTAGTTAGAAAAAAAGAATGATAGATTAGTTAGAAAGAAAGATGGATAGATTTGTTAGAAAGAAAGATGGATAGATTAGTTAGAAAGAAAGATGGATAGATTAGTTAGAAAAAAAGAATGATAGATTAGTTAGAAAGAAAGATAGATAGATTTGTTAGAAAGAAAGATGGATAGATTAGTTAGAAAGAAAGAAAGAAAGATTAGGTAGAAAGAAAGAATGATAGATTAGGTAGAAAGAAAGATGGATAGATTAGTTAGAAAGAAAGAACGATAGATTAGTTAGAAAGAAAGATGGATAGATTTGTTAGAAAGAAAGATGGATAGATTTGTTAGAAAGAAAGAAAGATGGATAGATTAGTTAGGTAGAAAGAAAGATGGATAGATTAGTTAGAAAGAAAGATGGATAGATTTGTTAGAAAGAAAGAACGATAGATTAGTTAGAAAGAAAGATGGATAGATTAGTTAGAAAGAAAGAACGATGGATTAGTTAGAAAGAAAGATGGATAGATTTGTTAGAAAGAAAGATGGATAGATTTGTTAGAAAGAAAGAAAGAACGATAGATTAGTTAGAAAGAAAGATGGATAGATTTGTTAGAAAGAAAGATGGATAGATTTGTTAGAAAGAAAGAAAGATGGATAGATTAGTTAGAAAGAAAGATGGATAGATTTGTTAGAAAGAAAGAACGATAGATTAGTTAGAAAGAAAGATGGATAGATTAGTTAGAAAGAAAGAACGATGGATTAGTTAGAAAGAAAGATGGATAGATTTGTTAGAAAGAAAGAAAGATGGATAGATTAGTTAGGTAGAAAGAAAGATGGATAGATTAGTTAGAAAGAAAGATGGATAGATTTGTTAGAAAGAAAGATGGATAGATTAGTTAGAAAGAAAGATGGATAGATTAGTTAGGTAGAAAGAAAGAACGAAAGATTAGTTAGAAAGAAAGATGGATAGATTTGTTAGAAAGAAAGATGGATAGATTAGTTAGAAAGAAAGATGGATAGATTAGTTAGGTAGAAAGAAAGAACGAAAGATTAGTTAGAAAGAAAGATGGATAGATTAGTTAGAAAGAAAGAAGGAAAGATTAGGTAGAAGGATAGATAGATAGATAGATAGATAGATAGATAGATAGATAGATAGATAGATAGATAGATAGATAGATAGATAGATAGATAGATAGATAGATAGATAGATAGATAGATAGATAGATAGATAGATAGATAGATAGATAGTTCATTAGTTCATATAGAATGGTAGTTTAATTGAGTCTAGGGCTTCAGGGAATTTAGATTTGAGTTTTTGTTGTACGCTATTGGGCCACCGTAGTCTTGGCTCATTTTGACCATGCTGCAATGAAAGTCAATGGGATTTTTATGATTTTTAATATTAATTTTTAAGAAATCTGAAAGTCGAATCAGTCTAAAAAGATATAGCAACTCGAGTCAGAACAGTCTGAAGGTCTGACCCGAGTTTGGAGTTTGTAGAGTTAAAGCTCTAGGAGGAGTAGCAGTCAGAATATTTTGGGTAAGAAAAATAAGAAGAAGAATAATAATAAGTTTAAATAGGATTTCAGTAAGTTGGCTTTCTCAAGCCAACTTAATAATAATAAGTTTAAATAGGATTTCAGTAAGTTGGCTTTCTCAAGCCAACTTAATTAGAAGCTAATACTCCACCACATGCATGGCACCATTTACGGCAATTCTATGTTTTTTCAGTTCAATCTGGATGTGCAACAAAGGTAATACCAAGCTCTGTCATGAAACTCTAGGCTGATAGGTCTTTAGCTCAATCTTCTTGCAATCACATCATTCTTTGTAGGGCACAGCTGTTTGGTTCCTGCTGTATCAGCAGACAATGAGTTTGCTGCTTATATTTCAAATACTTGGTCAGCATCTTCCCTGCAGTTGCTAGACACTTACAGAAACCATCCACCTCCCCAGCTCCACCTGTAGAGATCTGCCGAGGGTACTTCATTCAGAAACCCTCCACCTCCCCAGCTCCACCTGCCATGGGTATTTCATTCTGTCTTGTCATTGGTCTTGTGTTAAGCCCTCATGTTTCCATGAGTCTTGGTCAAGTTTTGTTTCACACTTACAACTTGCCTTCAGTGGGATACTTTCAGCATGCCGACATTGTCATATCCAATACCACGTCAAACACTCAGAGTTGTCATGACAGAACTACACTTATTGCAGCCTAGAGACGTTTCTGGACTGCAGGCCACTACAACTACAGTATCTGATGAAAGTAACCATTATCTTCTTACGCAAGACTCTGTCCTATAAACTTGATGCATTGATGAACCTACAATGAATCTACAAACTCTTCACATTTTAAACATACTTGTGGCAGAAACTGGAAAACTGCTGAACACACAGTTTGGTTAACGAGAGGGAAAACTGCATTCTATTTTCGGCAAACCTGTGCTGTGTGAAAGGAACTGCTCTGGACAATAGTTGTCTGTCATGTCAAGTAATGTGTTTTGCATGTTTTCCCATGGGGGTTCCCATGACTCTCAAAAATGGAGATATAAGCTGTGCGTCATCGCCTCGGCTCTCATTAGTTTTATGGTCCATGCATGACCCAAATGCTGCTAGTTTGATGAGTCTGTTTTTTTTCTTCTTTTTCTTTTCTTTTTTTAAAGTAATGAATGTTTTTATTCAGAATAGCATGTGTGGTGCAAGTGGTAATGACGTGGATTTTTAATTTATTTTAATTCCTTTTATTATTTTAATTCATGTTATTTATTGTTCCTTGAGGATAACTTATAATTTTAATAAAAAATTGCACAATATATATATATATATATATATATATATACAGTATGCAGAAAAGCTGAAATTATCTTTTTTATTTTTAAAGGTCCTTTAAGGCTGGTCAATGAATGGTGGCTAATGTCATTTCATAGCAAACAGTATCAATGCCCTCTCACTATAGCACCCGAGTATACAGTATCCAGTGTATTCACCGTCAGTGATGATAATGGTGTCTATTTGCTTTTGACATGAAGCTTACATCCAGTGTAGTGAAATATCAGCTGTCAAGTGATTGAACACCAGTGGGCGGGGCCTATGGTGCGACGATGTATTACAATTGGTCGATGGAAATGACGTCACTGATCCTGCAATATCCAAAACGACCTTTATTTGGAGCTTGATTGAATAAACACTTCATAATGCAAAGAAAATTTTAAGCTATAAAAATTTCAGGATGTTTTGGTTCTTCAAAGACCTCTTATATGTCAAAAGATCAAGGCAAATGTGCTCCCCTTCTTTGTCACTCCGAGTTCCGTCGGATGACGACGAATGGGGTTACGATTAGAAAGCCTATCGACTTTGAGTATTACAAAACGAGCCAATGGCAAAGATTGCTGGCAGTACGTCTTGCTCTGGGCTTCTTGCGATTCTGGGCGTTGCTTAGGGTCAACACTTACTAGTCCGATCAGACAATACCGCCTCTGTAGCGTACATCTACCATCAAGGTGGTCTACGCTCCCGCCGTATGTTGCAACTCATCCGCCACCTCCTCATTTGGAGTCAGAAGCATCTGATGTCCCTGAACTGCGCAGCTGACAAGCTCTCACGGCTTCAGCCGCTCCCCAGAGAATGGCGACATCCCCAGTTGGTTCAGCTGATTAGGGACCAGTTTGAGGATGCACAGATAGATCTGTTTGCTTCTCACGACTCGACCCATTGCGCCCTGTATTATTCCCTGACCGAGGGCACGCTCGGCACGGATGCACTGGCGCACAGCTGGCCACGGGGCCGAAAATATGAGTTTCCCCCAGTGAGCCTTGCACAAACCCTGCGTAAAGTCAGGAAGGACTTCCTTTCTCTGGGACGGGGCACCCTATGGCACCCTTGTCCCTATTTCTGGAACCTCCACGTGTGGCTCCTGGACGGGACGAGGCAGGTTTGAGTACCCTACCACCAACGTTGATGGCTACCATCACTTCTGCTAGAGCGTCCTGTCTATGTAGACAGCACTCCTGGTTGCATTGGCCTCCATCAAGAGGGTAGGGGACCTGCACGCATTCTCCGTTGACGAAGCGTGCCTAGAATTCGGGCCGGCTTACTCTCACGTGATCCTGAAACCCCGGCCTGGATATGTGCCCAAGGTTCCTACCACTCCCTTCTGGGACCAGGTGGTGAACCTGCAAGCGCTGCCCCTGGAGGAGGCAGACCCAGCCTTGGCACTGCTCTGTCCAGTACGTGGTCTCTGCTCCTATGTAGACAGAATGCAGTGTTGGACCTCAGGACCACAGACCAGCTCTTTGTCTGTTATGGTGGGACGCTGAAGGGAATGGCTCTCTCCAAGCAAAGGCTGTCTCACTGGATAGTGGACACCATTGCTTTGGCATACCAGCAGCAAGGTCGCCTTGGTGTGACTGCCCACTCCACCTGGAGTGTGGCATCCTCTTGGGCTCTAGCGCATTGCACCTCGCTAACAGACAACTGCCGAGCTGCAGGCGGGGCGACACCAAATACATTCACCAGATTCTACAATCTCTGAGTGGAGCCAGTGTCCTCTAGTGGTCTTGCTTCAACCAGCCGGTACTAGGACCTGCTCAGGTGTCTTCGCTTGCTCATCATTTCTCTCCACGGAATGGATTCGTTCGATATTCTCCTCAGGTGAGCATTACTAGCCCGGAGTTCCTTACAAGCCCCGAGTTTCTCACAGACTGCTGACGTTGACCGTTGACGCCAGTGTCTATTGCCTGAGTGTTGGCTAGGTGCCTCCTATGTGCATGGTCCCTCCCCTGAGCAACCCCTACATGTGCATTTCCACTGTAAGCCTCTCTGAGCATGTGTCTTTCCCTTGGCAAGCCACCTTGCCACCCCTGGGGTTAAAATATTCCACCTGCGACTGGACACCCCAGTGTTCTCCATATGCATCCCTCCGGGTCATCTGTGTATTCTCCAAGTCCCGAGTTCACCCGAGTTCAGGCTCCTCAGCTAACAAACTTATATGCATGTTGCCTCCTTTATACCCTCAAGATGGGGCGGAGTTGCACCGTTCAAATTCTGCAGTTCCATGGCATTTCTTTGCCATTGGCTTGTTTTGTAATACTAGAAGTTGATAGGCTTTCTAAGCGAAACCCCATTCGTCAGCATCGGACGGAACGTCTCCGTTCCCTACTCAGGGAACGAGGGTTACATTCGTAACCGAGACGATTTCTTCCCTTCTTTAGTACAGAACTGTGTGTAACATTCTGAATAACTTTTCTTTCTGAAGAGAACTACAAGCTTACGGAAGTAAGTCCGGTTTGGATAAGGCATGGACATTCAATAAAGCCCTCAAGGGCAAGTGTAATGCAAAACTGCTTGTCTTCTTGGCATCTTTAGCAGAAGGGATAATTTCCTACATCATTAATTGCTGAATAGATTGCCTGTTGAATTCTTAATTTGTTGCCAATGTGTGTTTGTCATTACAAGGTTGGCAGAGATTGGTCAGCCTTCAGTCAGTGGCCTTGGTTTACCATCAGTGAAGCAAAAGACAAAGCTTTTCAACATTTGTTTTCAACACCTGGCACTCCTTTTGGTCCTCTTAAACAGCCTTCATAATTGTAGAGATGGCAATGAATGAAGTGGCTTGCACTTGGTCTTTTAAAATGTTTTGTCCATCCAACAAGGCAAGCACCGTTTAACCAAAGACCCTGATTTCGGTTTACCTGTAGGAGTTGAGCGTTTCGGAATCCATTTTAATGCGTAAGTAGGGGGCTTTAGGTTTAATTCATATTCAGTGACTTTGCATGTTTTAAGCTCTATGCAAATATTATTGGATTTTCAAAGGATTTGATGGATTTTCTCTGGATTTTCTCACACAAATGTTGGCAAAAATAGAGTGAAATATCTGCCTCTTTGTGAGGAAGATTTGCATGCATGAAATATTTTAATGAAAGCTTCCCCCAGTCCTCACAGGAGAATAGGATTTGATTTCAAAATATCATCATTTTGGGGGGCTGGGCGTCATAGAGGCCACCCTACTTTTCAAACACATTAAACATTAACCTTTAGTAGTCTTTAGCACATTTTCCTGTTATTTACTCAGAATAGAGGCCCACAGTAAACAGAAGATTGAACAAAACAGAAACGTACAGAAAGTATCACAATTTAACATAATGACGTAATGTTTCTAATAATGCTTGTGTACCAATTTGCACTAGTGTGGGAGTGTACGGAATGCTATATTGCGAAATATCAAACTCTGTCAAACTCTTTCTTTTTTTTATATTTTATTTTTTGTAGCTCAAGGGGTTGAAGGCAATATAAGCCCAAACAACGTATATAGAAAGATGGGATACAATGTCAACAAAATCTTTCATTTTTATCATGGTGTCACTCAGTCTAATTTCAGCATGTATTAAATGGCAATGCATCCTTGACTTTACATTTGAACACCAACACTTATGTGATTTACTATCATTTTTATTATTAAAAAAGTTTTATTTTGAAGTGTAAAGCGGTTGATATTTGTGCTGGGATTTTGGACACACTTTAGATTAGGATCCAATTCTCACTATTAATAGTAACTATGAATTTGGCCTCAATAAACTCCATATTACTGCTTATTAATAGTTGTTAAGTTTAGGTATGGGTTGGATTTAGGGATGTAGAACGTGGTCATAAAGAATATTAATATGTACTTTATAAGTACTAATAAACAACCATTATCCTAGTACATTGCAATATGTAATAGTTGATAGTGAGAATTGGACCCTAAACTAAAGTGTTACTGATATTTTTTATCAATAATATTATAATTATTATATAACTACTAATCCATTAACTCTGTTATTATTGGTTTATTCATAGATTCATACAGTGTAATTCCAATTCGGATCCTGTTGTTTGATTTGTCTGTCATTTTCTCAGTCGCAGTTAAATTGTAAACATACATAAATTTGCACCGAATATTTAATTCAGTATTTTACATTAATGGCACCTTTAAAAAAAGAAACATGATGTCATATGTATTTTCACATTATTTTTTCAAATGACAAAAAAATCAGATGGCAATTGGAACGTTTACACAAATTTCTCTCTTAAATGCTAGTACGAAAACTGAAAGAAAGATAGCAATTCACTTAGACAGCCTGATTGAACACTAGTAATCTCTTCATGATCGTGAGTTTAGATGTTTTAGTGATGAAAAAAAAAACCTAAATCGAAAGGAATCTTTAGAAATATGAGCCACGGTGAAAACTGGACTCTAGAAGGCATTCATGGGCTCTAACAGTCAGAACAGGAGACAGCAAAGACTGAGAGATTATATTTAATGTCTTATATATTTTCTGTCACACTTAAATATGAAGCATGAAGTAACTACTATGAATTATAAAGACTACTGTCCAGCTCTGCTTTCATACCGAGGAATAGAAACCGAGAGGCATCACCTTGTCTACAAGTCAGGGATAGTTTCCTCTACATCTTAACATATACAATACACACTCACACACTTATGAGGTTAGGCCCCTTTTAGCTGTGTTGTGAGAGCAGACAGTACACAAGATCCAGGACTCTGTTTAGACAAGAGAACCAGGTAACACTTTAGAATACGGTTCCTTCGTTAATGAATAACTACACAAAAACTAATGAGTAACACAATATTAACGATCTAGTAACTATTATTAACTAACAAGAAACTCTGATTAACGAACTAGTAAGTAATAGCGCACAGACGAAAGTGGTAGTTCACTATTAAGTAATCAATAACTACTATTTTTTTAATACTTCCCAGAGAACTACTGAAAAAGTTTATTAACAATCTAGTAACTACTATTAACTAAAAGAAACTCTTATTAACGAATTAGTAAGTAATAGCTCACAGATGAAAGTGTTACTAGATACTTCTGTGGGAATTACTAATTATTTGGATCCGTATTATAAAGTGAAGATCATTGGAACTAACTAGTAATTACTCAAGTATTACTAAAGACATTTTCTAAAAGTTACTAAAGTTCACCAAAAAATCTCAAACATTTGCACAAATCATGACTAAATCATGTTGTAACACTTGAGTAATTACTAGTTAGTTCCAATGATCTTCACTTTATAATACAGATCCAAATAATTAGTAATTCCCACAGAAGTATCTAGTAACACTTTCATCTATGAGCTATTACTTACTAATTATTTGGATCCGTATTATAAAGTGAAGATCATTGGAACTAACTAGTAATTACTCAAGTGTTACTAAAGACATTTTCTAAAAGTTACTAAAGTTCACCAAAAATCTCAAACATTTGCACAAATCATGACTAGATCATGTAGTAACACTTGAGTCATTACTAGTTAGTTCCAATGATTTTCACTTTATAATACGGATTCAAATAATTATTAATTCCCACAGAAGTATCTAGTAACACTTTCATCTGTGAGCTATTACTTACTAATTTCTTAATAAGAGTTTATTTTAGTTAATAGTAGTTACTAGATTGTTAATAAACTTTTTCAGTAGTTCTCTGGGAAGTATTAAAAAAATAGTAGTTATTGATTACTTAATAGTGAACTACCACTTTCGTCTGTGCGCTACTTACTAGTTCGTTAATCAGAGTTTCTTGTTAGTTAATAATAGTTACTAGATTGTTAATATTGTGTTACTCATTAGTTCTTGTGTAGTTATTCATTAACGAAGGAACCGTATTCTAAAGTGTTACCGAGAACCAGACTGCCTGCAGACTCAAAAACACATTCTTCGGGTTCACGTTCACCTGTCGGTGGTGAAGACAAGCCTAACATACTTTTATGTTAGCTCTCACACTTACACCCCACAATGCAATAAACAGCCTCTCACTAAAAGATGAAAAGCTGATTAGGTGGAGAACTCTGTTTGGGGAAGAGTTTAGAGAAAGGAAGTGTACAGAATCGTGTGGGAATCTGGAGCCGAGTGGAGGTTCGAGGAATAACCCCACTGAATACAGAGAGAAAAAATCAGTATTTCTCATTATATTATTGAATAACTTTAGTCTAGTCAGTGATTGTTTTTTTTTCTTTCTTTCTTGTATTGGCAGGGGAACAACAAGTCAACAAGAGGACATTTCAGTAAGAAAAATACAAATTAATATGTTTTGGCATTATTATAACTGTGTAATTGCAACGTACTAACAACATCTTGCGCTATATATGTGTGCAGTGTTTTTAATTACATACTGTAATGCCAGGGCTTGACATTAACTTTGCTCAACTGGCCACTGTACTGTAGCTAGTGGTTTTCCAAAGTTACTAGCCACTCAACACTCAACACTGAAAATTGCCATATAGACATTTTTAATACAACCCGATCTCACGACCAAGTCGTACGAATTCGACGAATGATTAAAAAGTGGCTAATTCGTAACAATTCATACGACCTCACTCGTACGAATTAATACGATTTTGCTAAATCGTACATATTTTACGAGTTGGCCAATTCGTATGAATTCGTACGAATGACCTACCCCTTACCCCGCCCCCAAACCTAACCATCACGTGGGTTTAGACAAATCGTACGTATTAGTACGAGTGAGGTCGTACGAATTAGCCACTTTTTAATCATGCGTCGAATTCGTACGAATTGGTCGTGAGATAGTGTTGTTTTAATATTATCTCATAATTTTGGAGCAGGTATATTAGGCCGCTGTCACTTTAAGATGTGACACTTGGATCCATTATACTGTTACATGTGCATTAACGTTCACTTAAAACATAACTAAATAGTGAATACACACAAAGACCGGCCAAAGTGGCTATAATGGGAGTGACTGCGTTACACACCACTGCTGAAATCCAATGCATTTGGAAGGTTGGTGGGTGTTAAAGGGATGGTTCACTTTGAAATTAATTTTTGATATGTTTTAGCTTACCTCAAGGGCATCCAAGATGTAGGTGTATTTGTTTCCACAGTATTTTGGTACTTACATTTACGAGTCATTAAATCATGTTTAATTTGGGCTTCTCTGTGCATGCTCTTTGAGGTGGTGACTATAGACCTGCCTTATATGACTGACAGACAAGAACGATTTGACCTAAAAATATTGAAAAATTGAACAAATTGAAAATAGTGTGGAAACAAAGACACCTACATCTTGGATGCCCTTGAGGTAAGCTAAAATATTTTAAAAATTAAGTTCAAGGTGAACTATCCCTATAATATCAAGCCCTCACGTTTTATTACTTTTGCAATTATATGATACACTGTTACACTGTTATTTACAGCAGTGGTTTGCAACAGGTTTCTGGATTCTAAAGATTTTTGTGTCCCAACACTACAAATTTACATTGTTATTATTACTTTATTGATTTTTAATTGGGATGTTTCATTTTTTACAAATTTTTTACAAATTCAAACAAATTCTATATACCCCCCTTTTCCTGAAAAAAAGACTACATTTTTAAATGTTCATCTATTTTCTAAAAGATAATTGTGATTTATTTTAGGCATGTGCAAGCATAGAGTTGACCTCAAAGCTAACAGAAAGAATTACAAGCCACAAAACACTTATTTTGATACTTTTTGGGTTCTTAATGGGGAAGTGTGTCATGGTTTGACTGTACCACAAGTTTGAAATCAAACTACGATAGTATATAGCTGTCACTGCATATTAAAGAGGGTCATGAACTGGCTTTTTAAATTTTATTTTATTTTTGTCTGAGGTCAACTTACGACGTTCGCATGATTTTTACATTCAAAAACATCAAAATGAATAAGTAATAGGCTATTTTCTACCCTAGTTTTGAGCCTAGCTGAAAAACGTTTGGTTTTTATGGGCGTCTCGCATTGAAGACTTGGAAGTAAACGCCCACTGCCGTGAGTGGATAACAGTTTTGCATATTATAATGATCCGTTTGTCACCACGATGTAGGCATCTATGTCATTTAGCTATGCGTGTAATGCGAATCAGTGGGCGGGGCTAAACCGGCCTTGTTGAAGCAGGCGTTGATCTCCTTCTGCGGGGGGGGTGTTTTATCCTCTTTGACGTCATAGTTCCCCACTTTGAAAAACAAGTCGTTTGTTGAGCCTGGTGTCAATAAAAGCTTTTATTGGACTAACAAGGACGTTTTCAGTTCTGAAACTTACAGGATATTCTTATAATATGATGACCTCTTAGATGTCAAAAGCTCAAGGAAATTTGATTTCTCAGTTCATCACCCCTTTAATAGGGGAGTATATATAAAAAAAACACCTTCAATGCCTTATACTCTATTAATCTAAAACCTCTTCATCACACCAGTGAAGTTGCCCAAATCTGAGTAAAAGTGTAATAGCATTATTAGAGGCTATTAGGATTCCTCTTCCTGTTATGACTCTTCTTTGAAGAGTCCTCTGTCGCTGTACACTAGGCAGGTGAGGAGGAATAGAAAAGTCATTGTGCTGAGTTGAAGTGTGTTTATCATCATCTCAAACAGCCTAACTTGTGCTTCCAGGTCTCCAAAAAGCCCCTCCTGAAGTGGAGGTGAACTCTGAGAATAATGTGCTCAGTTGTGAGAAGCGCAGGTTGTTAAAGTAAGATGATGGTTTAGATGAGCTGTGCGTGCCATATGGTGAAAACAGTGACAGGAATGCTTAAGAAACATTCTTGGGAAGACATCAGCATAGTAGAAGATACTAGTCAACATACTATACTACTATACTATACTATACTATACTCTACTATACTATACTGTACTATACTATACTACGCTATACTATACTATACTACAGTATATGTTCAGAAGTCACTTTTTTTGCTTCTCAACGCAAAGAGCAAAGAGGACATTGTCTCACAGAAATAAAATAAATACAAAAACATAAATTCTTAGTGTGACAAATGAAATAAAAGCAAGAACCACTCACTTAAAAAAAATCTAATTCAAGTAACATTTTTCTGAATACATTATTTGGAGTAACACATAACAATCAATGCGAGGTAAGTAATCAGATTACTTTTTCAAGTAACTAATAACACATTACTTTTACATTTTCAAAGTTCCTTTCATAAATAAGTAACACAAATTACTTTATTTCCTCATTATTTCCTGTTAAATTACCCAATTATAGTTTATATATTTAATCGCACTTTATTGACCAATGTTGACTTAGACCATTCAACCAATTCAACCATACTAACATGAAAAGGAGTGTCGAACTTCTCTTTAATAGCAGCACAGATGAGAGTTTTGTTACAGGATACAGGCACTTGCATTTCCTTCTTCCTGAGACTTATTAATTTCACTTTTGGTGTGAAAGGGCCTTTACATTTGCAAAAAATATAACTTTAAAAAAAAATAAAAAATTAGTGAGTAGCACAATATTGTAACGCAATACTTTTAAAAGTTACTTTCTTCTAAAGTCTTTTTTTCAAGAAATCTTTCTTTCTTTCTTTCTTTCTTTCTTTCTTTCTTTCTTTCTTTCTTTCTTTCTTTCTTTCTTTCTTTCTTTCTTTCTTTCTTTCTTTCTTTCTTTCTTTCTTTCTTTCTTCCTCCCTCGCTTCCTGTCTTCCTTTCTCTTTGTCTCTCAGATGGCTAAATGTCTTTGCCTTCCTTTGTGCTGTCAGTCTTTCTTTGAATCAAAAGTCTTCACCGTGGCTGTGGTTATTTACAACTGGCAAATCTGCATTTCTCATATAGATCTGTCTGCCACTGATTTTAATATCAGTGATGTTTCCCACGACACCTTTTGTTTTATTATGCATTATGAATTTCTCCTTCTCGCCCTTCATCTTCTCAAATCCCTATCCCCACGCCGAGGATTATGAGGCCAACTATTTTATCAGGAGGGGCGAGATTTATCATTTCAATCTCATTTCAATAAATAAAATAATCTCTCTTCTCTTAGAAGTGACAGCAGCTAATGCTATTTTGTCATCATTAGACTGAAACTTCGCAGACAGAGCTTGAGTGATTTCAGAGCCGTAGTGTAACTTTGATCTCGGCGGCCATCGTCACTACTTTAGTGATGTCATTATCGATTCTGTTGGTGTTACAATACACTCTAGACAAATTCACTTTGCACAGCGTTTCAATCGCATCAGACTTTTTTTTATTTAGGTGATTCTAATGGTCCGTGGCAAATCACCACAATAAAAGGTGATATGGTGACCCTGTTTCAATGCTTGTTCCCTTAATGGTCTTCCATGCATGTGCATGTATTCTGTTATCTCCCTGTCGGAACGCCTTCGCAAAAAAACGAAGCTGTCAAAATCCGCTGCTCGCGAAGCGCATTGAGAAACAAGGGCCGACCATCAAAACGGCATTTTTTATTTTAATTGCTATCTCCTTTCCTCCCGTTTCTTCGTTTTTCACCCCCAGAGCAAATCAAGGGAAAACGGGGGGCAAGCTGACAGGAAAACAATTGCGTTTCAAATTGAAGTCCCAGCAGAGTATGTTCAGTTCCTTAACCTGACATCCGTTTTTTCCCACACACATCCTGTAAAAAAAAGAAAGACAGATAGAGAGAGAGAGAGAGAGCAAGAGTAAGAGCTACAAAAAAAAACAAAAAAAAGACAGACGTCTCTAAGAAAGAGGGACCGTCCTTTTGAATATGTGTTTTCTGTTTATCATTAGCTGACTGGGTGCTTCATCATTCTGTGAAAATCCCTATCTGCTGAACATAAGGCTGCGAGACAGCAGGGAATCAATCTTTTGTGCTTGGGCAGATAAACACAGGACGCAATCAGGGGGGAGACGGAGGCATGAAGCCGGGCGCAGGACTCACGCCGCTGGTGATGGATGGAGGAAGTAAAAGTGTCAGGATGGCATTATGCAAATAGGGGAGGCATCCGAGCATCGCCCTGGTGATTATGGGAGATGGGGAGAGCAGCCCGTGGTCCCCCTGGCATCGCTACTGCCCGCGTTAGCTTCCTCGCTTTCTTTTTTCCCCTCCTTTACTCATTAGCTGTGCTTTTATTGCTCTTTTTAACTGGCTCTGTCATTGTTTGTCAGTAAGAGCCACTGTGGGATCGGCGAACGCAGGGATTATTTGCTTACGGGGGGCTCTGCTTAAGCACTTGAACTTGACACCAGCATAGTTCAACGAGTCGGTGTTTGCCCAAACCATCGTTCCAAACACACAACTTTGCGACGGATGTTCAGACTTTGTTCGCTGAAACGATTGTTTCGGGAAACACTGACACGTTGAACAATGCTGATGACGATGATACTTGCGACCATAGTTATAAGCGGGCCAAATGCTTAAGCTAATCAACTTTGACACCACTTTCCACTATTGTGACCTCTCGACCAGTGGTTAGTTAATAACTCCTTATCTTGAGCAAAATAAGCAAGCTGACATTCAGCACAATCTGTCTTTTATTTAGAATACATACAAATTTAATTTACGTCTTTGAGTTTGTCAAGAGATTTAATGCAATCATTTTCTGACTGACTGTTTTGTGAACTAGGGTCAATTGAAAGCAGGTCTTGCTTCAAAGTTCATCCTCAACTGGATTTTCGTCTATTGTTTGCGATCCAACGTCACCTCCAGTAACAGAAAATGTATTTTATGATGTTTGATCAAATAGTCATTTCAGTCGATGTCAGCCAATTCAACAACAAATGCGTCTAAAGTCGTCGTCGTTGTAGGATGTCTGTGTATATAATTTAAACCTTGTTTGTATAGTGTGTAACCACACGTTTATAAATATATATATAAAGATATTGTATTAAAAACTGCATGTTCTTGTTCTGTAAGTTAGGCATCTTCTCACATTTGCCACAGAAGCACCTGTATGACAAGTAAACATGACCCAACAGGTCCCTCGCATAAATGTAATTTCGCTTGTGCGTAGCAAACTTTATCACAGTATGGGTAGTTTCAAAAAATTGCACCAACGTTAGTGTTTGTGTGTGTCTGTGTGTGTGTGTGTGTTGCACATCCATAATTTCAAAGGGGACGCGATTACAACTCTATAAACATAAATGAATCAAATAACCATACCGAAACGTACTGGTCCATTCTCATTTGTGTTTATTCTGCCGGAGTGTCTTTGTCATCTGGGTCTGATCAGAGACTATTTATATATTCCGATTCAAACATGTACGGTTGAATTACATCAAAACAGCGGGTCTCTCACTCTCTCAGCCCTTCTGCTTACCGACTGCCATAGGTATCAAGTTACGCCCTCATTCAAAGGCAGGGCGGGGATATCCAGGTCATTTGCATTTAAAGTCGTATACACCAAAACAGCTCATTTTTAAACAGGCCCCAAAAAATGACATTTTCAAATGGTTATAATGAATTAACTGTGAGGTATTTTGTGCTGAAACTTCACAAATACATTCTGGGGTCACCCGAGACCAATATTACATCTTGTAAAAAGGGGCATAATAGGTGCCCTTTAAAAATAGTTATTACTAAAAAAAATTAATTCCTTTTCTTTTAAATCCTTGCTTATCTGGCTGTTGCTACCCCGTGCAGTGTCTGAACTTTGTATTGCACTTGCATTATTTTACGATGACTCTTTACGATGACTCGCTTGGTTTAGTCCTCAGTTGTAAGTCGCTTTGGTTAAAAGAGTCTGCTAAATCACTATATGTAAAAGTAAATGTCCACCACGTGCGTGACGTTATAAACCAAAGTGGTTATACGACCAATTTGCGACAATATGGTTTCTGGAAACAATCGTGACTAGCTAGTTGATTTCTTCAATGTTGCACACTATGGTAGTGAAGTTTTGAGTTACGTTGTTGTAAGGGAAACGCACCCATGGGCATTGCTGTCTGGGATGTGGCCAAAAGCGTTTTTACTAAAAAAAAAAATAATTTTGCAATTAGCATTTAAACACTCAAACATTTTGATATTCTTCTTATTAGAACAAATTAAGTATCAGAATTGGTGTTTCCATCTATTTCTATCTAGAGCTTTCCAATTGTGGCCACCAAACTCAGCAGAGACCATTAGGATGTTCGCATGCTGTATTCTATATATTTTCAAACTGATCAGGCTTTTCCTAAACTAGATGATCAAATCTAGAAAAAAAAATCTAACCCATAGACTTTCATTGAGGGGGTCAATACTTTCAAACAGTAGCTGTATCCGAATTCAGAGGCTGCATCCTTCCGAAGGCCGCGATGGTCGGACTGAGCGTTGATAAATGGGACGGTCTAGCTAGCCTAAATAGGATTGTTCTTGTCGCCTAGCAACTGTGACAGTTGCCGTTGACGAGTGGCAGTAACGTTTTTTTTTTTAAAGTTATATTAAACAGCCTGAAATCAAAACAGGTTTCACGAACTGTCACCAGAGTCACATAATAAAGAGTATAAAATATGTATATAATCACATCTTAGGAAGATATCTCAACATTTGGACTGCTTTTTTATTTGTACAATTGTATCATTAGATATCTGAGTTAAGTTTACCTAATACTTAAGTTTAAAAGTGTAATTCGCAATTTCTATTTTTTAAAAAATAAATAAATAAATCATGTCATCACTGGCGAGCAATAAATTCTGGGGGTTCATCTGTTGTATCCTTCATTTCACGGGAAACAAAAAAGGCATTTGAAGGAGCTTTCAAATTGAGACAGCCTTCGTCTCACAACACGTCGCTATGGCACATTCGATTGTCTTCGAATGTGCCCTTGGAAGGTTGCAGAATCTAAATTTGGAGGTAGATTATCTCTCTTATAGAGTATTTAAGCAACATCCACCATCTTCATTCTATACCTTAAGATTGTCATACATCCATCCATCCATCCTTAGCAAAGCCTAGAAACTTGAACATGATTCATTGTGTTGAAACATGGTAGCAAAATGCTAAAAATGCTACCAAAGTGCTAAAACATACAAGCAAAATGTTAAAACATGCCAGCAATGTGTTAAATCATGCTAACCATTATATAGCATACACATTTTAACAACATGTTAGCAACATGTTACAACTTAATAGCAACATGCTAAAACATGCCAGCAAAATTGCTAAATCATGGTAGCAACATTGGTGGCATCTTTGTCAAGCCAACATCAATAGTTCACAGTCTAAAAAATACTGTGTTGTTTTAACCCAATTTTGGGTAAAATGGACAAACCCAGCCATTGGGTTACATTTTAGATAACATTTTTAACCCAATGGCTGGGTTTGTACATATTTTACCCGAAATTGGGTTAAAACAATTTTTTAGAGTAGGTGTTTTAATGATCTGTCCAGGAATCACCTTTGAGATTATCAGGAGTGCTTACAGATAGCTTTGCAATGTCCTAGGGGTGAAATAATTGAACCAACATACTTGACAGAGTAAACATTTTTTTAAACTGAACACAAATACAGTCTAATTTGATGGCCAACAGGTTAACATTTGGCATATAGTCAATAACAGATCTTATCTCTACAGTTTGATACTGCAAGACATGGCTGAAAAAAAACATGGGACCGCTACAATTTCTCTTCGAAACGTAATTTCCTGCTGGTGTCATTGTGAGGTGTATCCCGAGGGAAAGAAGAAATGACACGACTTCTTCTCCTGCAGCACAGTTAGTATAAGCGTCAAACACCCACCACAGCGGAGGATGCTGCCATATGGCTTCCTCTGCTCATCTCCTCTAAACTCTTTTCCTGGGAAAACACTTCGAAGATTGGTTCAATTGGTTTTCTGAATAGCACAGACATTCTTTCTTTATCTTCACTTACTTTTTTTCAGGTTTTAATGTATACTCTTTTGTTACAGACATGGCTGGCTGTAACTAGTCCTTTCTTACTAGCACAAATTTCTTAATTACTAGCCCAAGTCTAAAAATCCCACAATCAACGAAGTATGTGGACCTTTATGCAGGTAATAACTAAATAAAACAGGCTGCCTGACTATGAAGAAGGATCATTCTCATAGGTATTCAGAAATGCAGATGTGACATTTCAAAAAGTCCCTCACATTTCTAAACAGCTAAACAGTTAAATAAAATAAATTAATTTAATGTAAATGTACATTACCATTCAAAAGTTTGGGGCTTAATGGAACACGCCACTTTTTGGGACTTCAGCTTTATGGTGCGTCTCAGGTGCTGCGGTAATCACTCCGCCCAAGTAGCAGTGCTTCGCCCTCTGAGAATATAGTTCACAATATTTATACGGTTAAAGAAGTAGTTCACTTTTAAAAAAAAACTTTTGTTGATAATTTACTCACCCCCATGTCATCCAAGATGTCCATGTCTTTCTTTCTTCAGTCGAAAAGAAATTAAGGTTTTTGATGAAAACATGCCAGGATTGTTCTCCATGTAATGGATTTCAATGGGAACCAAACGGTTCAAGGTCCAAAAGACAGTTTCAGTGCAAACTGCAAACTGTTCAAAGGGCTTTAAATGATTTCAGACGACAAGTAAGGGTCTTATGAAGTGAAACGATCGCTCATTTAAAAAAAATCAAAAAGCAAAGTTTAAGTTTTCTAAGCTCAAATGGTCGCCTTGCTCTGTTCTGTGTGACTCTCCTGTTCGAACTCGTTCATCAAAATGAACGAATATTTTCCTGAGTCAACTTATTCATTTCGTTCGTTGAATGAACCAAATGACACGAAAAAAGATTTGTTCATTTTGATGAACAGGAGAGTCGTGCGTCAGAGCAGAGCAAAGCGACCATTTGAGCTTATAAAACGTAAACTTTATTTATGAAATGAGCGATCGTTTCGCTTGATAAGACCCTTATTCATCGCCTGGAATCGTTTAAAGCCCTTTGAAGAGTTTGCAGTTTGCACTGAAACTGTCTTTTGGACCTTGAACCGTTTGGTTCCCATTGAAGTCCATTATATGGAGAAAAATCCTGGAACGTTTTCATCAAAAACCTTAATTTCTTTTCGACTGAAGAAAGAAAGACATGGACATCTTGGATGACATGGGGAAATTATCAGCAAAAGTTTTTTGAAAAGTGAACTACTCTTTTAAAAGATGGCTGTGTCTCATATGATCTTGTTATTTGTATACTCTGTGACTATACAAATCACAACATATAAATAGGAAAATGTTTGCATCATTTTGTCACTTATTGGGATTAGTATGCTAGCTATAGCCATTTACATCCAGTCTTTATGCTAAGCTAGGCTAGTGGTGGGTGCAGACAGAGTTACAGCACGACGGAGATGAAAAGATATGCATGGACTTATCTAACTCTCGGGGATACTGTGAATCATCCCGTTCTCATCCCAAGACGTCATCTAACTGACGTTTTTGACCATACGTCTACATCCGACTTTTTAGGGTACCCTTTAACGTCAGTTAGATAACGCTATCTAGTCCTAACCCCACCCCAGACCTAAACCTACCCGCGTGCTATAAAGATAAAGCATCAGTTGGATGACGCCCTAGGATCGTCATCTAACTGACGTTAAAGGGTACCCTAAAACGTTGGATGTTGATGTATGGTCAAAAGCGTCAGTTAGATGACGTCTTGGGATGAGTTGGGTGAATAAGCTAAAAAAGTCACCCCAAAAAGTCGGCACGTTCCTTTAACAAGATTGTTTTAAAAATAAATTTATCATTTTACTTAGTAAGGATGTAAAAAAATTGTTCAAAAGTGACAGTAAAGACTTAAACTTTCTATTTCAAAGAAATGCTGTTCTTTTGAACGTTCCTTTTATTAAACCATCCTAAAACAAAATCATTTCCAACTGTGATAATAATAATTCATGTTTTTTGAGCAGCAAATCAGCATATAAGAATGATTTCTGAAGGATCATGTGACACTGAAGACTGGGGAAATGATGCCAAAAATAAAAAACAGTTCTTTCAACTTGTATTAGTTCACAATGATACAGTTTTTACTGTAATTTTGATAAAAACATTACAAAAACATTAAAAAAAAAAACTAACCGACCCCAAACTTTGAAGTAGAAGTGTAGGTCAGATGACCAAATATTAATATGGATTAAAATGACATTTTAAAGTCATCCAAACAAATTTAATGCCAAAACATCTGCTCTCATGTGTTTATGCTTTTTCATTTTTCTGTATCAGAGAACATTTTGGAATTGACTGATTATGTAAATGGTTTATTTTTGATATTCTGGTCCCGGCCCGTCCACAAAAGGTCAGGGGTTTGTTCATAATATGAGCATGAGCAATAATAATAATGTCGCTTGCCTTAGCAAACACCACTAATGATAAAATAAGCATTCGCCTTTCACCATCAGAGAGATCTGAGAGGAAGGACCGGCCCTCTCTACGCCCGTTCCAGCAGAGTTACCGTAACATCTTGCCCTTTCTGTGCATAATTAAACATAGTGGAAAGCCCACCCCTCAAACAATGAATCCCATCAGGTGTAATAGTTTTTCCATTAACACAGAACAACCTCGGAGAGCACCACCGAGCTGTTTCCAGCCACGAGCCTGAAGCTGCCAATCGCGCTCCCTCCAGCTTTGGCTCTCTCCGCAAAACACTCAGACAATACTACTCTGTTTCGGCAGATTGGATCCATTTGCATCGGACAACTCCTCTGCATATAGATTGATGGGTTTAATCAGCGAATCAGGGAGAGAGCTCAGACATCAATCATTGTCAGCCCTGTCTTTTATTCGTTGCCTGCGTTTCCTTGCTCCGACTCATCAGCGGGAGCGGGTTCAGGCGGAGGAACCCAACCTGTGATGAGAACAATAGCTCCTCCGGCGCTCCGGGGGGAATTTCTACGGCCCATGCAGATGAGGGAGAGGACAAATCACCAGAGAGGACTCAGCCAGCCATTAAACAAAAGGAGCAAGTCCTGAAACTGGGAGAATCGAGAAGTCGAGAGAGCGCGCCTGTATGACGTACAAAATCTCAGCAGGCTCGGATATTGAAACGATTAATTAGAATCCGATCGCTTTTAATGGGTACGACATCGACTCCTATCACATCCGAATTCTCCCACACATTAGGTTATGACACAGTCTTTTGCAATTAAAATCAATTTCTGCTGATTTGCATTGTGTCGAAGAGAAAAGTGTTAAAGGCTCATTTTAAAATACCTGTGAGAAAGTGACAAAATCCTCTCCTTGACTTTCTCACATGCGTTTCAGACATTGTGTTGATTGAGGCCTGTTTTTTTTTTTTTTTTTGCCCTCCCTTGATGTGACATGTATATATAGCAGGTGATAATTAAGTTGTGATGGCATTGTGTTCTGAACCAGGTATCATGATCCATACCTTCCCTACGGTGTCAGAGTATAAACTTACCTTTCACACTTCCGGTGGGGCGACACCCTCAATGTTTCACAGTTATCTCCAATGCCAATTAGTAGTTCAATTAAGACACAAACAAGTTGAAAGTTATCGCTGAACTCAAATGACAATAGAAATGACTTTACTGATCCTTGCTTAGGCATTTGAACACACCTATAACCCTGAGTGTTAAACTTCAATGTGTTACTAATCCTGCAAGGGTTATTTTATAGACTATATATATATATATATATATATTTGCAGTGCTTCATGGTAGGGGGCTGAGCTAAATAAATCTTTTGGAGCTTGTCTCTGATTGGCTGAAACTTTCTGTATAGCATCATGGGTAACGTAGTTTTTCACTAGGAATTCCACTATTAATCATGATTTAAAAATTAGCTGAACTAATGCAAGAATATACCATGGATTAACAACCTTGTAGCACACAGTTGGTCTGTCTTTAAAAGTAATAAGTTATTGTTCAAAATCAATTGACCAATGAAGAAAGATTTTTACTTCCGGGACCCGATTGCACTCTATAGCAACTTTGCGTTTGGTTCTCTCAAAGAAAATTTGTGTTCATTTGCAATATGGCGTAAAATTTGTATGCTTCCCTGATAAACTTTGCCTTTGCTGGCAAACCGTTTGCATTGGAAATAATAATAGGTGGGAGGAGTTTCTAGAGGGAACAATACTTTTTGTGAGGGAAATATAATATAAAATATAATGAATGCTTTATATTATATTATACACTCACCTAAAGGATTATTAGGAACACCTGTTAAATTTCTCATTAATGCAATTATCTAATCAACCAATCACATGGCAGTTGCTTCAATTCATTAATAGGGGTGTGGTCCTGGTCAAGACAATCTCCTGAACTCCAATCTGATACTCCAAAGGTGTGCAGCAAAGCATTTGTGAACCCACAACACGCACAACCTTGAGGCAGATGGGCTACAACAGCAGAAGACCCCACCGGGTACCACTCATCTCCACTACAAATAGGAAAAAGAGGCTACAATTTGCAAGAGCTCGCCAAAATTGGACAGTTGAAGACTGGAAAAATGTTGCCTGGTCTGATGAGTCTTGATTTCTGTTGAGACATTCAGATGGTAGTCAGAATTTGGCGTAAACAGAATGAGAACATGGATCCATCATGCTTGTTACCACTGTGCAGGCCGGTGGTGGTGGTGTAATGGTGTGGGGAATGTTTTCTTGACACACTTTAGGCCCCTTAGTGCCAATTGGGCATCGTTTAAATGTCCCAGCCTACCTGAGCATTGTTTCTGACCATGTCTATCCCTTTATGGCCACCATGTACCATCCTCTGATGGCTACTTCCAGCAGGATAATTCGCCATGTCACAAAGCTCGAATCATTTCAAATTGGTTTCTTGAACATGAAAATGAGTTCACTGTACTAAAATGGCCCCCACAGTCACCAGATCTCAACCCAATAGAGCATCTTTGGGATGTGGTGGAATAGGAGTTTCGTGCCCTGGATGTGCATCCCACAAATCTCCATCAACTGCAATGATATCTCATCAATATGGGCCAACATTTCTAAAGAATGCTTTCAGCACCTTGTTGAATCAATGCCATGTAGAATTAAGGCAGTTCTGAAGGTGAACGGGGGTCAAACACAGAATTAGTATGGTGTTCCTAATAATCCTTTAGGTGAGTGTATATACAGGCACTCCGTAGTAGTTTTGCTTCTTATGTAAATTTATCTTGTTTTAAGGATTTTTAGATATTTTAAATTTAAAAAAGACAAAAATAATTTGCGGTGTTATTATGTTGCATGTAAAAGGGGTTTAAAAGGGGTTATTGTAGGTTAAAGATTTAGAACGGCAGAATGGCGACATATGTAAGTATGTAGATACTTTTCTTAAAACATTTTCTTAAAAAATCTGTTATCATTTTCCCACCCTCATGTGTCTCATTGCACATTACAATAAGTTATATCTACAGATTGAGTCAGGAGCCCCACTAACACCCCAATCCCCCACCCCCCACCCCCAAAAGTGCATGATACTCCTAGCAAAACTCAAAACATCTTGCTTTGTCAAAATCTCTTTATAGGGCTAAAACTAGGCATCTGTTCTATGTAACAAAAACTCACTCATCCCACCAGGAGCTATGCATGATGCAATAACAAGACGGTGGTCTCCATTTCTCCACCACATCTCTCAGGATCTGAGTACTGCTGAGGAACTACTGTATTTTATGACATGGCTATATTGGCTTTAAAAAAACGTCCTTCTTGAAGTTGCTTTGACAAGAGGAACACGAGTCCGCTATAAAAAAGTCCGCAAACCTATTACTATAGGAAGAAACTTTAAAACTGAATATCTCTTAATGACAGCGTTCCAATTAGACCAACTGCATTTTTCCTCTTGCCGCAAGTCAAAAATGAAAACAAATAAAGCAGACTGATTTAGAAACCTTATTAGCCTTGCAGTTCCAAAGCAATTAAATCATTACAGCATTATGGCTTCTGTGAGCACGAGTCGGAAAACATTTAGGTGGTCCTGAGTTTAGAGGTGGTCTGGTTTCCTTTTTATTTGTGTTTTTGTTTTACATTTTCTAAATCTGAACCGTGTTGTGCATGTCTGTTCTAATCTAAATCTAAATTAAATTAAAATCGAAATATCTTTAAAAGGGCTATTTGCGGAATTCAGAAACCCTTGTTTTTAGCGACACCAGTGGCCGTTAAGGAAACTGCAGCCTGCAACTTATTGCTCACGTAACGTACAAGGGACTGACTGAATGTCCACCAAGTTTACAATGTAATGTGAGACTATAGTTTGAATTAATACATTTAATTAGCATGAAATCGACATTACAGTCCAGAATGGCATTATCCTGAACATTGTCCTGAATATTTTTCTCTGCAAAGAAATGACCCACAAAATTAATCTACAGGCTTTCACAGACAACCTAGGATGTCGGGAAGGTCTTGTTTTTTTTAAAAGCTGCTCCCACGTTGGCATTCTTATATTCAACCCCTTTAAACAAACAAAATTTACTTGAAATTTTGATAACACTTTATAATAACTACACGCTAATAATCATTAGTTAAGCATGAGTAAACCATTAATTCATCATTCATAAATCATTAATAGACATTAATAAGCATCTCATAAATACAGCTATAAATGCTTTCTTCTTGATTTAAAAGCATATCTATAATTTGTTTAATAATTGTATTTTCATCCTTTATTAATGATCAATTTATCATTTCTAAATGAAGAATTGCATTTTTTTTATAAACCAGTTATTTAAGAGTTGTCCGTGGTTCATATACGATTACTTAGAGCGAGTAAGTAAATGATTAATAAACTATTTAAATGTACATTCATACATCTTATTATTCAGACATATAGTGATGGTTACTTAATGTGTTAATAAATGCTTTATTAACATGTATTAATGCTGTAATTAAGGATTAATTTGGGTAGTTATAAAGCATTTAGTAGTGGTCAGTTAACTATTTTTGTGACCTAATCTAAAGTGAGGACTAGTCATGCCTTGTAAAGCATTTTTAAAGGCTGTTAAATATTTCTATGTTCTGTATCACTGTGTTGTGTTTGTTACATTTTACTGTTTAGAAGATTGACGAGTCTTTAAATCGCCTTTATAAATGCTTTACAAAGCATGAATAGTCCTCACTTTAGATGAGCTCACGAAAATAGTTAACTGACCACTACTAAATGCTTTATAACTACCTGTATTTACTACATTTAATTACACTTTCCAAGTGGTCTTATAAATGACTGACAACTCTTAAACAACTGGTTTGCAAATAATGTTATACTTCATTTAGAAATTATTAATTGATCATTAACAAAGTATGAAAATACAATCATTAAACGCATTATAGATATGCTTATAAATCAAGAAAAAAGCATGTATAGCTATATTTATAAACTGCATATTAATGTCTATGATGTATTAACTGTTTACTCATGCTTAACTAATGATTAATAGCGTGCAGTTATTATAAAGTGTTACCGAAATTTTAATTGCATAACCTAATAAAAAATATATTTAGGCATAAAAAAGTGGCAAAACATACTGTCTGAATTTAATTTACACAGTTTTAACGTCCATCAAATGCTGTGCAAACTTTGTTTTGAATATACGTCTCTGAACTGTGTGCAGGAATATGGAGCTCTGGGCCAGTAGGGGGGGACAGTACTACTTATGTTGTTAGTCTGGACACAAACTCTCTCTCTCTCTCTCACACACACACACACCTATTACTGGTAGACAGATATTCATCATTTTAAAGCTTTTACGTCCAATATAGCTTAACTTTTTGCATAGGTTAACAAAGCATTTTAACAGCCACTGTTGCAAAATATCACTTTTGAGTGACTGAGTCATTTTGAGCACGTTTACACACACATTTCACAGACATGACCTCAGCTCAAACTGAGCGTGTGTGCTCAGCACAGCTGAGGTCTTCAGGGTCCCTCCGTAATTACACAGCAATATGCTATCAATGCCTGACAGAGGTGGTGGGTTTACAGATGATGGGGAAATGCACTGAGGATCAGAGTCGGTCTCAGCATGTTCACTTGGCCGCCGTCCAACCGGAGGACAGGTTTGCTCTTGTGCAAGAGTAGAAAAGACACTCTCTCAAATGAAATCAAAACCAGAAAGCGGCTTCATCCAGTTTGTCTTTTTAACTCTCGGTGACTGACCAAGCCGGTTTCATGCTCCAAATGCAGTCCAAACAGAGTGGAGTTTTCGCTGTGGTCTAGTGACTATTGTCTTAGGGAAGACACAAACACATGCACAGAAACTTAGTCATGTTGCTCCAATGGAAAGTGTGCCTTTATCTACAGCAATTGAAGCACTTTTTGTTTAGTTTGTCCTCCAAAACTAAGCAACTTGTAATGTTTGTTTCAATGCAGTAGGTCTTTCAAATCTGTCTTGGAGGATTTGCAGAAATGTTTTCCAGTGATGAGGGGCAACAGCGCGATTATTGGTATGGCAGCCGGTTTCTACAGAAACAGAATGTGTAAAGGTTAAATAAAATAAAGTCGGGATATGCAAAGCCACACTGTGAGATATAAAGATCCATTTATGAGAAACTATCACAACTGTTGGAAATAAACTCACATTTTGAGATATAAAGCAACGTTGTGAGATATACTGTCGCAATTAACTGTGGAACAAGAAAAAACAACTTGACAACTTAATATTTACTATTTGTTTACTCTGCAAATACTCGACATGCAATCTCATTTCTAGCCGTAAATTTTATTGATCGTGTTTTGATAAAAATGTATTATGCAAGAGCTGTTTATGTAAGATTATTAAGATTGTTTTAAAGTACCCCTATTATGCTTTTTCGCATATTTCCATTCATGCAGGATGTAATATAATTGTTTGTGAATGTAAACGGTCTGCAAAGTTTTAAATATCAAAGTGCACGACAAATAAAGTACTTGCCTCCTAAAAGAAAGAATTGATTCTGTACTGCCGAAATGAGTGAATTCCAGTCTCACTTCCTGTTACATACCTATACGTATAATACTGTAACAAATCTGCATAATGCCAGCCAATTGTCTTCATTAGCTGCCCGCGAACAACTTTGATCCTACAACACTACACTACAAAGCTGAGACTGGAAGAGTTTGGTTCATGTTGAGAAGACTCTGTTTTTAAAATGATGATGAATCGCGCTGTAATTAATACAAAAAAAAAATGTATCCATTGTTTGTATCACTGAGTATCAAGCGCTGAGGAAGCCTCCAGAGCTGAAATTCAGATATGGTAACAGACATTTTGTTTCCAAAACAGGCAGTAAGTAGACCAATCACAACAGCGTGGGCCATCTGACCAATCAGAGCAGAGCAGATCAATCAGAGCAGAGTAGACCAACCACAATAGAGTGGGCCACCTGACCAATCAGAGCAGACTGGGCCATCTGTCCAATCAGAGCAGAGTAAACCAATAACAACAGAGTGGGCAATCTAACCAATCAGAGCAGATCAGACCAATCACAACAGACTCAGCCATCTGACCAATCAGAACAGAATAGACCAATCAAAACAGAGTGGGCCATCTGACCAATCAGAGCAGCAGAGCAGACCAATCAGAGCAGAGTAGACCAAACACAATTGAGTGGGCCATCTGTCCAATCAGAGCAGACTGGGCCACCTGACCAATCAAAGCAGACTGGGCCATCTGTCCAATCAGAGCAGAGTAAACCAATCACAACAGAGTGGGCCATCTAACCAATCAGAGCAGAGTCGTCCAATCACAACAGACTCAGCCATCTGACCAATCAGAACAGAATAGACCAATCAAAACAGAGTGGGCCATCTGACCAATCAGAGCAGCAGAGCAGACCAATCAGAGCAGAGTAGACCAATCACAACAGAGTGGGCCATCTGACCAATCAGAGCAGCAGAGCAGACCAATCAGAGCAGAGTAGACCAACCACAATAGAGTGGGCCACCTGACCAATCAGACCAGACTGGGCCACCTGACCAATCAGAGCAGACTGGGCCATCTGTCCAATCAGAGCAGAGTAAACCAATCACAACAGAGTGGGCCATCTAACCAATCAGAGCAGAGCAGACCAATCACAACAGACTCAGCCATCTGACCAATCAGAACAGAATAGACCAATCAAAACAGAGTGGGCCATCTGACCAATCAGAGCAGCAGAGCAGACCAATCAGAGCAGAGTAGACCAAACACAATTGAGTGGGCCATCTGTCCAATCAGAGCAGACTGGGCCACCTGACCAATCAGAGCAGACTGGGCCATCTGTCCAATCAGAGCAGAGTAAACCAATCACAACAGAGTGGACCATCTAACCAATCAGAGCAGAGTCGACCAATCACAACAGACTCAGCCATCTGACCAATCAGAACAGAATAGACCAATCAAAACAGAGTGGGCCATCTGACCAATCAGAGCAGCAGAGCAGACCAATCAGAGCAGGGTAGACCAATCACAACAGAGTGGGCCATCTGACCAATCAGAGCAGCAGAGCAGACCAATCAGAGCAGAGTAGACCAACCACAATAGAGTGGGCCACCTGACCAATCAGAGCAGACTGGGCCATCTGTCCAATCAGAGCAGAGTAAACCAATCACAACAGAGTGGGCCATCTAACCAATCAGAGCAGAGCAGACCAATTACAACAGACTCAGCCATCTGACCAATCAGAACAGAATAGACCAATCAAAACAGAGTGGGCCATCTGAGCAATCAGAGCAGCAGAGCAGACCAATCAGAGCAGAATAGACCAATCAAAACAGAGTGGGCCATCTGACCAATCAGAGCAGCAGAGCAGACCAATCAGAGCAGAGTAGACCAACCACAATAGAGTGGGCCACCTGACCAATCAGAGCAGACTGGGCCATCTGTCCAATCAGAGCAGAGTAAACCAATCACAACAGAGTGGGCCATCTAACCAATCAGAGCAGAGCAGACCAATTACAACAGACTCAGCCATCTGACCAATCAGAACAGAATAGACCAATCAAAACAGAGTGGGCCATCTGAGCAATCAGAGCAGCAGAGCAGACCAATCAGAGCAGAGTAGACCAAACACAATATAGTGGGCCACCTGTCCAATCAGAGCAGACTGGGCCACCTGACCAATCAGAGCAGTGTAGACCAATCACAATAGTGTGGGCCACCTGACCAATCAGAGCAGAGTAGACCAATCACAACTGAGTGGGCCATCTATCCAATCAGAGCAGACTGGGCCACCTGACCAATCAGAGCAGACTGGGCCACCTGTCCAATCAGAGCAGACTGAGCCACCTGACCAATCAGAGCAGAGTAGACCAATCAATTGAGTGGGCCATCTGTCCAATCAGAGCAGAGTAAACCAATCACAACAGACTCAGCCATCTGACCAATCAGAGCAAAGTGGACCAATCACATCAGAGTGGGCCATCTGACCAATTAAAGCAGAGCAGACCAATCACAACAGACTGGGCCATCTGAGCAATTAGAGCAGAGCAGACCAATCACAAGAGACTCAGCCATCTGACCAATCAGAGCAGAGTCGACCAATCACAACAGACTGGGCTATCTGACCAATCAGAGCAGAGTAGACCAATTGCAACGGAGTGGCAGAGCAATTAAAGCAGAGCAAGCTCTCGGAAAGGGGTTTAGAGAGATAATGTTTTCAGACTGTTTGAGAAATAAGGTCAAGAGTTTTGTATTTGTATTTTTTTTTTTTGTTTACCTTTGATGAACCAAAACCTCCAGGAGACCTCCAAAACAAAATTAGGAACCTTTAAAGTAGCAAATAATGGGGAACTTTAAGATTGTCTGTTTTTTGTTTTGTTTTTTTTACATAGAAAATCTTAAAGTTTGTTATTTTACATGAAAACCAAGCTAAATAACTGTCAGATACACTGTTTAAGGCCAACTGTGTATTTTAAGACTCAGCTTGCCAGTAAAATTTGGAATATTTTACAAACAGCCCCGTAAAGAGCAATAAAAAGAAATCTTACGTCAAAGAGAAATTGCCCCTTGTAAGTGTATATTATTAAAATTGTGAAGAAGACTTTCAAGATCGACAGGTCTTTGAGATAATATCCCATCACCGCATAGCATATATGTTTATGAAAATCACCTCGTCTAATAATACTCAACATCCACTGCGCGTGTAAACACCATTCTGTTCCCCGTCCAAGTGACACATTTACATTGACTCCAAACGGTATCCGTGCTCTCGCATTTCAGGGACCCTTTGGTTGTCCTTTGTGCTGCACAACAGCTCGTATCATGTGCGGTTTGCGTGGCGATCTCGCGCGCCGGTTGGTCTGCTAGCTGACTGCAGGCGCTGTGTCGTGTGAAGTATCAGGGCACAGGCATTGCTTTCCTGCTGCATAAAAGTGCAGGTGTGTTTTTCACCCTGGTCTTTTGTACCTCTATGGGTGGCAGTGCTGGGGGGGGGGGGGGGAGCTATTGGTCAATCTTTTTACACATCCATTGTTCGGCAGGATTTTGACAGAGTAAACCAGCAGTGACACATGTGAACATAAAGGATGTCTGCTGCTTAAATGCGGGTGGGGGGGTTAGGGGTGGATTCCACGCAGCTTGTGGCGAACGGTGGGAATGATAGCGGAGGTGGGGCAGTTTTTTTGTAAAACTGGGATAAAGGGCTCTTTTGAGTGTGTGTGTGTGTGTGAGTTCAACGCCGGGAGCAGCGTGCCGCCGGACCCCAGAGAGGCAGAGTTACACACTGAGGTGTGCTGAGTGCTACACGCTCAGGGAAATTCATGGGATCATTTTTCTTGATAGAAAGCAGAAGATTTGTCACTGTGACAAACTTAGACATTCTTCAGAATTGGGGAAGCTACTTTGAAATTATAGCAAAGAATGGCAAGCTGGAATAGTTCACCCACCCAAATATCAATGGGGCTATATGTGGAATTCAGAAACCGTTGTTATTAGCGACACCGGTGGCCATTAAGTGAACTGCAGCCTGTAACTTATTTCTCGTGCTCACACTCGTGCACACAAGATTGAACGTTATTCAATGCACTGATATACTCACGGCAGTACTTTTTGGTCCTTCTTCGCTTAGGAAGTAAAGAAGATGGAAATACATTCACAGTGATATACTGTTAGTGAACATCCCGACGCCGTCCTCGCTGCTGAGATCGATGTTCAGTGAATATGTAATTATATGCAGCCCGCTTTCCTCTCAATAACAAAATAAACACACAACAAAAATGCGATTCAGATCGGGCTCTTTGAGACTATACGCTTATTTCTCGCAGCCGCCATTTTGAAATGGCTCCGGTGGGAAGAAAACCGGAAGTGTCGCCTTTAATCATAGGGAGTCGCGAATGCGATGATGCATTGTTGTGTTTAATGTAGAAATTAGTTATTCTAAAATGTACATACATTTCTTTCATACTTTATATACAGTGAAATTCATTTATAAATACACATATATATATATATATATATATATATATAATTCAGAATGTAAAAAAAAAAAATACGCAGGAACAACAAACTATATACATATCCAATTTTGGATATTAACATCCAATAGTGTAAATCGCGGCAGCAGTTTTAGGTTGGTAGTCCAACTCATTGTTATCTATCTGTACTTCCAGGGCTCTTCCCACTGGAGCCTCACTTTAGAATTTCAAAATGGCGGCTACGTGAAAATCAGCGTATAGTTGAATTAATCCCCTTTCGCATGACAAATTGACATTAAAGTACAGAATTCAGTGTCACTGAACGGAAGTGTAAACGTCACATCCTTTTTCAGTCCTCAGGCTTTTAATGACCACAGTTACATTAAAAGCTGTTCACACATTGGCAATTAAAAAGTGATTAGTACTTCAACAAAGGTCAGTCTGATTATTTAATGAACCATTCTTCAGAAGAAAGAAAATCATAAGCGTTTAGAGTTTATACAATCATTTGTATTCATTTTTTTTTTCACGATTCTGCTGCAAAAAAGTAGACACAAAATCACTATGTGCATAAAGTTTGTTTTCGTAAAAGTGATGATTCAAATTCATTCATGGATATTTTACTGCAATAAACTTTCCAGTTTAACTTGTTATCTAAAACGAATCAGACTTCCCAGTGCCACTTGAAAGAGAGAGAGAGAGCATTTCATTACTGCTTATTACTGGAAAAACTACACTTTGGAAACATTTAATGTTGGCTCCTTTTTTATGTAGTTAAAGGAGTAATTCACTTCATTTGAAAAATCTTCATTTTGCTGATAATTTACTCACCCCCATGTCATCCAAGATGTCCATGTCTTTCTTTCTTCAGTCGAAAAGAAATGAAGGTTTTTGATGAAAACATTCCAGGATTTTCTCCATATAATGGACTTCAATGGGAACCAAACGGTTCAAGGTCCAAATGAGAGTTTCAGTGCAGCTTCAAAGGGCTTTAAACATCACCAGACGATGAATAAGGGTCTTATCTAGGACCCTTCGAGTCATCACTCGATAAAAGATTTGTTCAGTTTGATGAACGAGTTCGAACAGGAGAGTCACGAAGGCGAGCATTTGTGCTTATAAAACATAAAGTTTTTTATTTATTTTTTAAATGAACGATCATTTCACTTGATAAGACCCTTATTCATCTTCTGGTGTCGTTTAAAGCCCTTTGAAGCTGCACTGAAACTCTCTTTTGGACCTTGAACCGTTTTCCCATTGAAGTCCATTATATGGAGAAAATCCTGGAATGTTTTCATCAAAATCTTCATTTCTTTTCGACTGAAGAAAGAAAGACAACTTGGATGACATGGAGTAAATTATCAGCAAAAGTTTTTAAAAGTGAACTACTCCTTTAAGTTAACTCACTTAATAAGAGTAGTTAAAAATTGGCCCACAAGTGGAATGACAAAGTGATCGTCTTAGCAGACAAATTTACACTGCCACACTTTGCTACAACAGAAGCAGGATGCAGTGAATACTTCGTTTTTCACTTCTGAATGGCAGGAAGAGAGAATGTGAGAAGCAGATGTGTGAGTTGTTGTGACCGGAGTGTTATATCAGTTCAGATTGTGAGCGGGGCTCTGTTGATCCAGTGCTCATCCTTGTTTTCAAAGAGACATTCAGTTAAATACCTGCAATTCAAGTCAACCAAACTGAGTTGTTGATACAAGAAAGATTGACTCCTCTGTGTAGTACACATTTACTTCCAGACGTCTTCATAGTCCATAGAATGCCTTTTCTTTGGGTGCTGAAAATGCTCTGGATGGTAGCCAGCTCTTGTCAGTTGTCACCACGGGCCGTAAGGATGAGCCAACAGAGGTGAGTGTTAACAGTAGTCAGTGTGAGCAGATATTGCCAGCTGGAAAGCTTGACTCACTCTTCATTAGCAACTGTTCTTGTTTCAGTTGTCTTTCAGTGACCAATAAGAAGCATCTAGGCTTAGTAACCATTAAAGTAAATATCACTACTCTATAAAAGGCCGTTTTTGCTACATTAAAGGAGTAGTTCACTTTAAAAAAAAAAAAACTTTTGCTGATAATTTACTCACCCCCATGTCATCCAAGATGTCCATGTCTTTCTTTCTTCAGTCGAGAAGAAATTAAGGTTTTTGATGAAAACATTCCAGGATTTTTCTTCATATAATGGACTTCATTGGGAACCAAACGGTTCAAGGTCCAAAAGAGAGTTTCAGTGCAGTTTGGAGTTAATAAACAAAAATGTTAATTTTTTAATCTACTGATAGAACATCATGTGATTGTTGCTTCAGAGGGACATCAGAGACGCTAATGTTGTCATATTAGATATTTACAAAAGAAAAAAAATGTGCTTAGTTCATCATTAGCTAGGTGTTAGCATCTATTTTGCATGATTTGATTATGAAGACATGAAGTGCTCAGCTAAGACGTTTCCGTTTACAACTGGTATTTATTTATTGTTCATGCCTTAAAGGGATAGTTCTGTCATCATCTTCCCATTTTTTTTCTTCTGCTGAACACAAAACAAGCTTTTTTGAAGAATTGGGGTAACCAAACAGTTGAAGGTATCCATTGACTTCCATAGTAGAGGAAAAAAAAAATTATGGAAGTCAATGGGGACCAGAAACTTTTTTGGTTATCGGTATTCTTCAAAATATCTTCTTTTGGGTTTGAAACAACTTGATATCCTTTAGAGATGTCTATTCTGGGCTGTATTTAATTGAGAGGGGGGTCTATCACTTAGTTAATCAGTTTAGAAATACAGTAATAACAATCATTTTATACCTGCGCATAACCGACAGTTTAAAGAAATTGTTAGTTGATGATCTGCTATGTTTAACATGCAATCAAAAAAAATCCTTTGGACATATTTTATTCTGCACATTTTTAGCTCACCCAAAACTATGGAAGATTTTTTTTTCTGCCACAGAATGAAAAATAAAAAAGGCTAATTATGGCTTTTTTTCTCACAATTTCGACTTTACGTCTCATTATATAGATTATATCTTGCAATTCTGACTTTATAACACACAATTGCGACATATCACACAATTCTGAGATTAAATTGTGTGTTATAAAGACAGAATTGCAAGATTCAATTATCTTTTAAAATGTTTAACTATGTGGCGGAAACAAGCTTCCACATAAACTAATACCAGATGTAAACATGCAGGGTCGTGAATAACGAATGGGACCTAAACTTGAACTTGTGGCATGTGGACTTGCAAGAGAAGAGGTCACCATGAGCTCACTTCACCTGTCCTTAACGGCACCTGTCGTCTTTGAATACCTGACACGTCACTGCTTGTCCCAAGGGTTCAGGTATGTTGTTACACACCACTGCAGAATCCAGCCAGGACAAAATAAATGCTAAAGTTTCATTGCAAGTCATTCAGTGGAGTGACCATATCACCTAACTGAGAGTGCAAGCATCTCGGTCATCATGATAGCATGTCTTCCTCAATGGCCCCTCGTTTCGAGACATGTCACCTTATCTCCAGAGATGACAAAGAAACACACAAGATGAATCGGACAGAGAAGCTGACAGTAAATGATGAGCTCAGATAACAAGCAGAGATGGGAAGATTTGGGTTCTTTTGCATTTGTCCATTGTACAAAATAGGTGTGAATCATGTAAACCAGTACTCAGAGTATATTTGGTTATAACAAAGCCAAGATGCAACACAATCAGTCTGTTTGGGGTGATCAAAATGGGGGTTCTGTGGGGTCAGTGACAAAGTTCGTTGGAAATTATGCAAAGAAGAATACATTTATAAATAACAAATAGCTGCTCTACTGAATATGATCGCGGGATCATTCATTTAACCGCTTAAGCGTGACAAGATGCAAAAGAAAGAACTAAAATCTTTCAGACCAAGTTCTCTTTCGCGCTTGAACGGTATTTTTTAAAGCAGCATTATGTTATTTTTGAAATTTTGCTCTTGGGGTCCCCCTACAGTTGGGAAACAGTATTGTCTTCTTCTACTGTCGTAAAATCTGTCACGTTACACTAGGGAAAACACACATTCATTTGTTGACAAGCGATACCCCCGAACTCTGCAGAAGGAAGGAGTTTCTCACATATTGGGCAGACTCCAGTGTTGCGTGTGAAATGTCTTCATCCCAGGTACATTGGCATATATCTCAGCATGTCTTATGAATATAGTTTCATGGGCTTTATTTTTTTTAAAACGTCAAAAGATTGCGTAGCTCACGTTTACAAGCCAGCGTCTTTATAGTAACGTTAGCCTATTGCAGTGTTGTAGTCGAGACCACCTCACTCGAGTCCGAGTCAAGACCGAGTCCATAGAGAGTCGAGTCCGAGTCGAGTCCGAGACCAGAGACGGTCGAGTCCGAGTCGAGACCGAGACCAGTGAGGGTTGATTACCTAATTTACTTTTATTTACTTAGAGAAACCCTTTTTTTTTACTGAATTTACTTAGAGTTTAAAAAATATGCTCAGTTTAGGGTAAAAAGGCCACATAGTAGGTGGTGTTAAAAGTAATTTTATTACAATTTGTCATGCGCAGTTGCGCACTAGAAAATCACCAATCACTGGGCGTGTCAATCAATTTAAAGAAATATTTTATTAACATACATTAATAATCATGAAAAATATTTGTAATTGAACTCGAGTGAACTCGGGAATAAGTCAGAGTCCTAAAAAAAAAAATGTTCGAGTACGAGTCAATTCCGAGTCCAAATGCACACGAGTCCATGACAAGACCAAGACCATTAAAATATGGTCTCGAGACCGAGTCCGAGACAAGTCCGAGTCTCGAGTACTACAACACTGGCCTATTGGCTACTGTTTTACATATGCTAATTCAATTCAATGTTTGTTGGTAGATAATAGCGATGTCGTCAATATTATACTATCAAGCTACCATAGATGAATCTGAGCTCGAGCATTTATAGCGACAGACGACAAACTTACATCGCGAGCTTAAAATAAACAGTTTTATTGTTCGCTGGTGTGGACGCTGATATAGCTAGTTATCATTCTTGGTGTGAACGGACCTTGAATCTGAGCTCTGGCTTCTAATAAGCATGAGTCTCTTCTCAAACGAACAGCATTGCTCTCTCATTAGGCTAAACGTTCCTAATGTATTCCCAGAACTATAGCTATTAATCAAACAGAAATTAGATTCTGACAGTGTGATGTAAGCTATGAGCAGTGACAATGATAACTATAACAATAATTACATGACGCCTGCTGCATTCATCATGGTAAGCTATGGTTACTTAAATACTCCCACACAATAAATTAAGGACTGTCAGGTGGGTGAGAGGGCGTTCCTTTCAAAGGCACAGGTCTGTCAATTCAACTAACCCCTTAAAATAGTGTGCAGAAATATACTTGACTTGATTTGACAAAACCTCAGTTTTGGTGCTCAATATATGACCGTAACGATAATAGCGATGATTGCTTTAGTATAATGTGCGTTTGTGCTGTTGATTATAGCTTGATAAAGAAAGGAATTACTATAAAATATAAATAGATAAATATTATAAATTAGTTAGTAATTTTTCACATTTTTTGTGTGTTTTCAGACCTCAAGTTCCTCTGCTGTTATTTGTCTGACGTGAGGATTATACGGCTGTGCACTTGACCTTTGGCCTGACTGGCAGCTCCTAAACACTTCCTCTAGGTTAATGGCTGTGTAAATAGGCTCTGACTTTGACTCTTTGACCTTAGAGGGTGTGTTTGGTTAGTCTGACTAAAGTCTACATGTCTTCGGGGCTGTGACCTGTCTGTATCTCAGCAAGCATCATATCTATAAGGGCTTTTTCATTAGAAAACATCTGGGGAAGAATTTCTAGAGAATTCACTAAAAATAAATTTGCATGCTGACAACATTGTGTTTTTTATTTTATTTATTTTTTATTTTAAAAAATTGCAAGATATCAATGTTATTTTAGCCCTAGAAAATTGGTAACAGCCCCAAAATTTGCTAAATAAAATTAGCATTTTTCATTACTTGCAGGATCAAGATTGTTGTGTCTTAAAGAGGTCATATAATTCCATTTTCATACAAGTTAATTTGATTCTTTAGGGTCTAAATGAAACGTTTGTAATATACTTTAATTAAAAATTCTAATTAGTATTGTAAGAAAACACTAATTTTACCTGGTCACGCTGTTTCAGTGCTTATGCCTTTAAATGATAATGAGCTTCGCTGACTCCGCCCCTCTGTTCTGCTGGTGTTTTGACACAACACAGAATAGTTTGGAACAAGAATGGCAGCAGGAGTCTCTGAGGACACAGTGTGCAACCGTATAAGTTTAAACCGGAGCAGACACAGAACAAGATGGCGGCCGCAAAGAAATTCGACAATTAAGGCTCGAACAGGACGTTTCTGAATGGTTGGTTAACGTAATGTCACTTTGATCTATCTTTGTGTACTGGCAGGGTAGAGTAACTTAGTGAGATCGTGGGGAATATTCCCTTCGCAAACAAAACTCAACCACTGCGTATTTAGCGGTTTGGATTTAGGAACATCGAAATGACTGTGTTCGTTATTATATCCAACAGAACACCACAATCGCTTAGACGCCATTCTGTTCCAATGTATCAACAATAGCAGACTATGATGACAGCTCGCTCAGGTGGGGTCTGTGTTGAAACGCGTCTGTCAATCAACAATCGTGGGAGGTGCGTCCGATTTATTGACTTCACAAAAACGAATGGCTCGATTTGAGACAGGGGAAAACATATAAGGAGATTAAAACAAAAACACTGGATAGATTTGTATAATTATGTGACGGTTGTGTACAGACACTGTCAACACACATTTCAGTACAATCAACTTGTAAAAATGCATGTACCATTATATTACACCTTTAACAAAAGCTCAGGTGATAGTGACGTTAATTGTGGCAGGCAAATTTTAATGCATTTTGACAATTTAATAAGTTCACAAACAAGTACACTCAATTATTTTGAACTTTGAACTAAACTTTAAAATACCCTTACCATGTTTCAGCCTAATTAGTTTTCTAAAATTATTTTTATGGTTTGGTTCAAACCTTACAGTTTGATCTCATCCTAAGACAAAATCTCTCATACAAAGCAAAAAGTGTATTTATTACAAAGACCATATACCATTCCTAAACCATATATTTTCTTTAGAACAAAATGTTTCTTAATTAAGGTAAATATAATAACTGCTTAATTTCACAATTACATCAAATTAGCTCATTTTTAAAATATGCATCAAAAATAAACCCACAATATTTTTCACTCAAGTGAAAATACTATTCAAACTACCCTTCATTTTTTATTCCAAAACCAGAAACAATGATTTTCAATTGGAGCAATATAAAAAATGCACTTTACTATTTCACTTTTTTCAGTGTTCTCTATTGTTACACTTTTTGTGTCATTGCCTCCTTAAGATGAATCGCTTTGTTTTATTCCTCATTAGCGAGTCGCTTTGGATAACGGTGTCTGCTAGCCATTTTAACTATGTATACGTTAATATGTATTAGCTTACTAGTATATAGTGCAAGGAACAGGGTGAAAAATAAGACTTTATTGATCAATTGATTGATTGATTTGAGTGAAATACATTTGGTGTATTACTGCCACCAGCGTTCATTTCAGCTGCAAGCTGTACGTATACATTTTTGGGTGTTTTGCAAAAGTGTAGGCAAAGTTAAGTTATTCCAGTGAGACCAGGTTGAACATATTCCATGAACACCAAAGTCATTCGTGTTTCAAACCAGGACTTATTTGGCATTCCTTTTGAGAATGACAATACACACATAAAAGTTAACAGAAAAATAATTAAGTCTTTCAACCAAGAAGAGTTTCTCATTAAAAAGGCAGCACGAAAGAAACAAAAAAATATTACTCATAGGGGCTAATTAAATAATTCCACTTCCACATATCAGTCCCCTGCTTATTGTTATGCAGTTGCACGAGCCTCCTTTTGAAAAGTTGCTGAAATTATCATTAAAACAGCAAGACTTCACTGTTTTGTTCTTTTTATAGCCTAACTTTGTGATTTCCCCACTCCTGGTGGAATCTCGACGTGTCTCCTGAGAACCTCCGCTGCTCCACTTACCAGGAAACTCTTTCTAGAAAGAACCCCATGTAGCCAGTTATTATGCAAACTGTGGAAATAGCTGTGAGGCATCTTAGAGAGCGGGCAGGGAGGGACGCTTTCCCACACACCGCGCTGGCTCTTGTGAAGCCCTGTAGGCAAAGATGTCCTAAAGAGGAATGGCTCAGGGTGGAGTCAGCATGAAGGTCGCCTTCGAGACTTCTCCGAACGCACAAAAATGAAGGGGTGGGGGTGGAATAATGTCCATGATCATGTGCCTGACACCTTCAACGTCCTCAACTTTATTCTGCATGAAAAAACCTCAACTGTCTGATTGATAGAGGGCCTGCAGTCTTCCTCTGTCTAGGCCAGGGTTTCTCAAACTTGGTCCTGGAGGGCCACCGTCCTGCAGAGTTTAGCTCCAACCCTGATCAAAAACACACCTGAGCAAGCTAACCAAGGTATTCAGGATCGCTACAAAGTCACAGGTAAACTCTGCAGGACAGCAGCCCTCCAGGGCCGAGTTTGAGAAACCCTGGTCTGGACGATATCGACAAAGTTTGCTCGCACATTAGCGAAATTTCATGGAAACGTTACATAATGGATTGTGCAGGTGAGTTTACTGCTCTCGCCTGGTAAGGGCTTTCGATTGTGATTTATACACTTTGTTTTTGTCAGCTTGCCCATCAGACTTAATGATGAAACTAGATAGCTACTGGACCACAGGATTTACCTGATTTGGTGGATGGAACATGGAGAGAGGCCATCCATTTGCTTGCCCCAGGGATATATCGTCATTCCACCTGCCAACCACTGTGGGTGAAGAGCCTGAGATCCACCAAAAACAGAGAGACACAGCTGATACCAGCCACCAACACAGAGCCAAAGCCAGCATCCATCCAGGAATAAAAGCCTGAGGTATCGTCTGACCATGTGTGTGAGCCGGCCATCACATCAAAGCCAGTGGGGGTCAAAGTGGAACTGGAACAGGAGGAGTGTCTAATCGACCCTGCCCACCCACAGACCTCCTTCACCACTAGTCCCTTCCTGCATAAATGTATGTTCATTGAAGCTGATCCAATCCAGCACAGTGTTATATTTGTCACCAACATGTTGTCCCTTCGACTCCACCGTGCTTTTTCGTCCCACCGGCTCCACTTAGCAACCTAACATCATGACTTTTGCGTAAACATATACGCATTTTCAGCTATCCGCGTATATGCGTGTATGTCTACGCCGTTAAAGGGTTAGTTCACCCAAAAATGAAAATTAAGTCATTAATTACTCACCCCCATGCTGTTCCAACCCCGTAAGACCTTCGTTCATCTTCGGAACACAAATAGAGATATTTTTGATTGAATCTGAGAGCTGGATCACTCTTCCACAGACTGCCTAAGGGACTGGCTCTTGACGGCCCATAAAGTCATTAAAGAAAAGGTTTAAATATTCCATGTGCCTACAGCGGCTCAATTATAAGGTTATCAAGCGACGAGACTACTTTTTGTGCGAAAAAACATAAATAACGACTTTATTCCACTATTCCATTACTTCCTTATGGGCGCATGCGCGAGAACTGAGACGAGGACGTTCTCATTCGTCTACTTCTTGTTACCGGCTGCTCACCGCTTAGGTCTTTTACCACCCCCTACCGTATAAGATTATGTGCTGATATAGCTGGAAGCTTTCTGTTTACAAGCAGAGGAAGATGCGCGCTGTACATACGCTTTTCAATTAGCGTATTTTCCGCACTATAAGGTGCACTTAAAAGCCTTTAATCTTCTCAAAAAACGACAGTGTTCCTTATAATCCGGAGCGCCTTATATATGGATCATCATTTTATACGGTAGGTGGCGGTAAAACTCGTAAGCGGTGAGCAGCCGGTAACAAGAAGTAGACGAATGAGAACGTCCTCGTCTCAGTTCTCGCGCATGCGCCCATAAGGAAGTAATGGAATAGTGGAATAAAGTCGTTATTTATGTTTTTTTCCGCACAAAAAGTAGTCTCGTCGCTTGATAAACTTATAATTGAGCCGCTGTAGGCACATGGAATATTTAAACCTTTTCTTTAATGACTTTATGGGCCGTCAAGAGCCAGTCCCTTAGGAAGCCTATGGAAGAGTGATCCAGCTCTCAGATTCAATCAAAAATATCTTTATTTGTGTTCCGAAGATGAACGAAGGTCTTACGGGGTTGAAACAGCATGGGGGTGAGTAATTAATGATTTAATTTTCATTTTTGGGTGAACTAACCCTTTAAATGTCGGAGTGATTCCACGTGTATGTACACGCCGTTGCGTGTACGAGCGAAACGAAGCAAAATGTAGATCTACATCTGGGGAGCGATATTTATTTTTTCCTAGGACTCATAAATGTTATTAAACCCCAATGACGGGTAGGTTTAGGGACGGGGTTGGGGTAGGTCATATATTTATATATACAGTAATGTAACGTTAAGTCAACGGCGTTCATAAGCACGCTGAAAAGCAATTATGCGTGTTGATAGCACGGCAAAAATTGAAATACGAATTGGCGTGTCATACACACGCCATTTCATGAGATCAGTTTGCACCTGGGTCAGTTGGTGCCGCACATTCGCCACCGACTTCGGGGCTGTCTGCTGCACTCCATCGCTCCACCCATTTAACGATCAGGCTCATCAATCCCTCAGGCTCAGTTCTTCGGCTGCCTGGCTCCACCTCGGTCGCTCGTCACCGGGACTCCGTCTTGCGGTCTCCTGGTCCATCGGACGTCGCCTGGACCTCACCATCTCCCTGCGTCAACTCAATCGCTCAGGCTCAAGTTTCCATAAGTTCCGCCATGGGTCACCTTCCTCCTGGCTGCCTCCCGTTTCGCTCGCAACTCTCGACTGGGAGAAGCTCCTCATGGCTTCTCCCACCGTCCTTTCCTCCATTTGGGTTCTGTCATGATTTGCCTTTGTTTTGGTTTCGTTTTCATGTTGGACTTTCTATTATTTCTAATTTTCCCGCCACTCATTTGTTGTCATGTTGTCATTTAATGATCAAACCTGTCTGTATTTAGTTCATTATCATTGTGTATTTAAGTTCCTCGTATTCCCACATTCAGTGTCCAGTATTGTTTGTGCTATGCATTGTGTTTGGCCATTGGGTCTGTGAAAGTGCTATATAAATGCAGTCCATTTACCTGGCCAAAATGACTTGCTGCCGAATTTCTACGGCACATGGCTCCACCTATAGGCCCGCAGGCAACATTCAAACAATACGCATAACACCAAGCTGTGACCATACGTAAAATATTGCAAAATCTCCCTCCCTGCAGAGCTGCCTGAGATGGAGAGGTCGCTTACCTGTAATTACTCCATGATTTGCTGCCCTCATTGGGAACGCAGCCAGCTTTTCTATACTTTTATGAGGATTTTGTGTGTTTCTTGTGGTCGTCGTGTTGCAATTAAAACTGTCTCTGAGCTTTTGGGTGGCAAAGGCGCTGAGACAGACACAACTCGAAAGGAACGTCTCGCTGCAGGCACCATGAAAAGCATGGGATGAGAAAAGCACAGTTAATTACGCTTGACAGGTAACTATTAAATGGGATTTCTGTCCAGGCCTTGGAGGTCTCTCTGTTGTAAATGAAAACATACACATATAATGCCCACTGAGACATAAAGGGTGTAATTACCTCACAGTGATGCTGCTGGGCTGATACCTGGGCTGGCCATGTATATGAGCGCACAATCAATTCCCCCTTTTGTCTGTCTTCCGTCTTTATTAGTTGTTTGCTGTAACAGGTCATCCCCGCAAGACTTTTTCCACTCAGACTTTGATGTGGGAACCGTGTGTCGGGCCGCCAAGGCGCCTGTGATGGAAGACTGTGCCAAATCGGACCTTATCTCTTCTCAACCTGTCAACCATGCAGCTAAACGTATCACAGGAGCCTCCATGAGAAAGGTTTGGATACAATAAAAGATTTTGGGTCACATAAAAGGTATTACGCCTAAGGCCACAGACTTTCACAGGAGTATTTTATGTTAGATGTGTTGGCATCCCCCCGTCCTCTATAATAGTTTGGGGCCTCCAGTCTGTTTCGTTAAATTGCCTGCACATGCTATACATTCCAACAAACAATGTTCTTTTTATAGTAAATGCTAGACAAATCTACCTCGCTTTACATCTAGCTGTTTTTTTTTTGTTCTTATACTGATGCTGCTGTGAAAGTAGCATGAATAACATGAACCTTATCGCATTTTAATATCATTATATATTCCAAAGTCATGCACCCATTGAAACTTGACCATGAAATTGAAATGTACGTTTCTTATATATATATATATATATTGCCGTGTTTACTATAAATGATTAATCTGTACATTATTATTTATAAAAAAAAAATATGTGTACCTGTGTAATCTTTAATCAAAATGACTTCCCCTTTCTCATGCAATACAGGGCCAGATTTACTAAACAGAGCGAATTAGCATAATAGCGCAATTCCATAATATGGGAGTGGAAATGTCTGTGAGTGAACGACTGACGACATGCAGCCGGATCATTTCCATAATGACCAACGCAATCTACCAAGCGTCTGGTTTAAGACATGCTTTTTTTAAGGCGGTAAATAATGGCGCAAATATCAGTAAATTGACGAGAGCAAACCTTAGTAAATCACCTTGCGTGATTCATTGAACTACTCTCCTTCTATAAATTTTGCATCTGAAAAGGGAAACTTCGACAGATGCATGCCTACGTGTCTTTAGTTAATCCTGACAGTAGTTTTTTAACGCCAAAAAGGGTTTATCTCGCCATATTCTCTTGATGACGTGTTAAGGAGGGACAAAAAACTCCATCATTTGGTGAGTTGTCACTCAAATGAGATCGCACTAATACCAAATGACAACAATACAGTGATCTAATCAATTGCCAGAGTGCAAAATCAAGTCCCGCCCTGCATTTTGCTCGAGAAGCCATTGCACTCACAATTAGGGAAGAAAAGACGATCACAAGTTCTGTTTCTTACTTTATTTAGTTTTTCCTCCGCCCACATGGTCTTCGCTACAGTAGCAGAAAAGTCCAAGGAAGTATTTACACTTGGGCTCATCCACATTCATTCGAATACATTTGAAAACAAATTCCGTCATCGTTAGCAGTTTTCAAGCTTTTTCTAAAAGTTGCTAGTCTACACTGAAATGCCTGAAAATGACATTACTGTGCATGCGTAAATCATAATGGCATAATAAAGTCCTTCCATTATACTGGCACGATTATTTTATTAGTAAAATATCTCACCACTTCTCATGGTCTAAAATGCAACTGTTGTCATGTTTTGCCGCAGGACAGCAAATGCAAGTACATTTTCTATAGTATGAAGATTGCACAAAATAATATTTATCTTTAATAACACAGGCTGCCATCTTGTTTGTTTTGGGTTAAATAGATCACATGACTGCATCACATGTCTAAACATAAGTCATGAGGTATGTTTAACTTCAGTGTCACTACAGTTACATGCCCAATAGAAGTTTTGTCAACCTTGAACCATACTGCGAGAGTGATTCGAGAGCAGTCGGCAGGCTCATTCTGTTTCACAATCGGCCAGATTCCAGGTCGCTTCATACATTTTAGTAATCAGATTGAAAAACAGGTTCTATTTATTCTTGACCACGTGAATGCATCTCTTCAAAATTGATATACGCTCACCTAAAGGATTATTAGGAACACCATACTAATACTTTGTTTGACCCCATTTCGCCTTCAGAACTGCCTTAATTCTACGTGGCTTTGATTCAACAAGGTGCTGAAAGCATTCTTTAGAAATGTTGGCCCATATTGAGATTTGTGGGATGCACATCCAGGACACGAAACTCCCGTTCCACCACATCCCAAAGATCCTCTTTTGGGTTGAGATCTGGTGACTGTGGGGGCCATTTTAGAACAGTGAACGCATTGTCATGTTCAAGAAACCAATTTGAAATAATTTGAGCTTTGTAACATGGTGCATTATCCTGCTGGAAGTAGCCATCAGAGGATGGGGACATGCATGGTGGCCATAAAGGGATAGACATGGTCAGAAACAATGCTCAGGTAGGCCGTGGCATTTAAACGATGCCCGATTGGCACTAAGGGGCCTAAAGTGTGTCAAGAAAACATCCCCCACACCATTACACCACCACCACCAGCCTGCACAGTGGCAACAAGGCATGATGGATGTTCTCATTCAGTTTACGCCAAATTCTGACAGAAATCGAGACTCATCAGACCAGGCAACATTTTTCCAGTCTTCAACTGTCCAATTTTGGTGAGCTCTTACAAATTGTAGCCTCTTTTTCCTATTTGTAGTGGAGATGAGTGGCACCCGGTGGGGTCTTCTGCTGTTGTAGCCCATCCGCCTCAAGGTTGTGCGTGTTGTGGCTTCACAAATGCTTTGCTGAATACCTCGGTTGTAACGAGTGGTTATTTGAGTCAAAGTTGCTCTTCTATCAGCTTGAATCAGTCGGCCCATTCTCCTCTGACCTCTAGCATCAACAAGGCATTTTCGCCCACAGGACTGCCGCATACTGGATGTTTTTCCCTTTTCACACCATTCTTTGTAAACCCTAGAAATGGTTGTGTGTGAAAATCCCAGTAACTGAGCAGATTGTGAAATACTCAGACCGGCCCGTCTGGCACCAACAACATTGCCACGCTCAAAATTGCTTAAATCACCTTTCTTTCCCATTCTGACATTCAGTTTGGAGTTCAGGAGATTGTCTTGACCAGGACCACACCCCTAAATGTATTGAAGCAACTGTCATGTGATTGGTTGATTAGAAATTGAACAGGTGTTCCTAATAATCCTTTTAGGTGAGTGTAAATTCAAACTTCTATTCCTAGACTTCATGAATACAACTTTCTTTTTTAGTCGATGCATTCAATTTTTACAGTAAGTCAGTGTCACTTCAGGATTCCAGTAATTGACTATAGCAAATAAGTGTAATTAACCAGGAATTTTGAGGTTGAAATGACACTGGCTTATTCGACAGAGGCATACACCTTTTTTGTTAAAATTATAATTTTATTTTTAAATCTATTGCAACATAAATTTCACAATCAATATTGCCCAACTCAGGCATGTCCACATATATATTTATTTGGCGAGTAGCCATGAAAGTAACAATGTACAGTCAGCCCATTATCGTTACAAAATAAACCTGAAAGGGTGATCAGGATTTAAGAGTTATTTTGCAGTAATGACTGGCTTACTGTATACTACCACTTCACATTACTTAACAGCCTTGTGACTCATAGCAAACCTGTCTTGAAAGGTTTACCGCTAAAATGCAATCACTCTTTTTCAAGCAGCCTTTACATATAAGACCAGGAACATTTATTAAGAACGTTTTTTTTAGTTCATATCTTTAATGGCTGGAATTATCATGTTATCATGTGTGATGTAATCTTGGCGTTGGTGTATGAAACTGCGGGAGCAGAATTCTGCAGTGGCAGACAAGCGACACAGATGTTTATTCCAATTAACTGGGGGAGTTCAGAAGTTTGCTTCTCCAGCTCGCAAAGATGTCTGGAGAGGAACGTCGAGCTTCCAGCGCAAGGCCAGCCAAAGTCAGGAGGGCAGAAATAGTAAGAGGGATTAGAGAGAGAGAGAGAGAGAGAGGACAGCCCTGACTATTCACTCTTGGCACGAGCAAGACAGCCACCGGTACAAGTGAGGTTTTTTATGCATTCAATTTAAGTTTAATTACTTAAATCTCTGTGAGGGCACACAGGAAGAAAGCCCGGGCGTTTGTATGGAGCAGATTACCCCACTGCCCTGCCAAGCCGGCACATAGCTGCATCATAAGATAGAATTCAAATTCAAATGTGGGCTAAAGAAAATGCAGCTGTCACCCCTCTGGCCTGCGAAGCCCCTGCCGGATCAAAGATGAGCTGTCCTCCCTCTCTGCCTGTGTAAAAATGAGCTGTCCTCCCGTTGCCAGTGTCTCATCTCCCTGCTCGTCTCCCTGGGGCTCCTAATCCTTTGCTCCTGACGACACACTGACAGTCTGAATGAAGGCATTTACCCTGGAAAATAATTACCAATTAAAGCAAAAACCGGAGCAGGTATGGCAAGTGTAGGGGCGAGCGTGTTGCACTGTAATCCCTGTGTCTTTTTTCTTACAACCTGTTTCACCCCGTCAGTTCACGGACATACATCTCAATAAACAAAAACACCTAAAACACACATCCGACTGTCATGCAGTCTATGTCTCTCAGCTGAAAGTGGGCCTAAAGTGAGCCCGGTTCAAGGTAGCGTGCAACCGCACCTGAAGGGCTAATCCACATCCAGGTAAAACGATCCTAAATCCACAGCCCCCTTTCCTTTCCTTCTGATTGCCCTGTACTTTAAGCCTCTGCCATTGGCCCTTGAAGGATCAGACGCTAAGATCCGTTCAGAAAGACCAGTCTGGCGAAGGACCGGTCGCTTGACAAGTTAATCTTGTCTTGGGCGAGGGGGGAGGGGGACGTGTTGACATTCTGACTCACCGCAGGACTTTAACAGATAGTTCTCACACAAGTCTGCACACAGTGACATCTGATAGGGATGTGAGATCAGAGGTGTGGAATATTTTAGACGAACAGAAAATTTAGTTTGCAGGAAATCATCACATCACTCAAATAGGAAGAAATGAAAAAATAATGGCAGTTGGCCACCCTTCCAAAATATAAACTTTTCATAGTTCCTACTATTGGTGGAAGTACTTGCTTTTTTGGCGTGTTCATACCGCAGGATCTTGGAACGATTTTAGTTCTAGAAACTCCTTTTGGGAGAACTAAATTAGCTCCTACTTCAGAGTCTAACCCTACGGCTAAGCCACGCCCTCAAACGTGATGTGCCAATCACAGAGCACAGCTAACCCAATACACTCGGACATTCTCTGCTTCCACGTCCATTGAAATGCAATGCAGTTAGTCAGTTTTCATTAGTATTTCTTGTCATTTTAAGTATAAAATGGGTCAAACGGAGTACATGCAACTCCGACACTAGGTTCCCGAGAGGCTGGGCGACGGTGTGTATTTTTTTACTCTATCCCCAGCCACATCTCAACCGAGATAATTGTCGGCTCTGGATTGCGTTATGCGGTAGACCACGACACCAACTAAATGTGGATAAATTAAACAAGAATGTCTACCCCTGTTCTACGTTAAGTGAACAACGTATTTGAACGTTAAAATCTTAACGTAGCATTAGGCTAACGTTGGCCTAACTTTAGAAAACGTTAAACGTTAGCTTCTAGCTGCGTTGTGCGTCATGTCACAACCGAGATAACAAATGTTAACAATGTTGTGCTGAATGATTCATGTAAATACTGTAGCACCAAACGGTGATGGCGACGATATGCGGTTTATCACGTTTACACTGTGACCGGTACATTTTTGCCTTTTCATCGACCTTCTCTCCAATGCATAGTTAAGACCTTTAGGTGACTTCGAGATGATATATAATTTTTCTGTCTCCAAAAATCACCAATTGCCTCCTATGAAATGTGTCCTACTGTGACAGCTGCCATAGCGCCTGTCCCGGAATGTTGACTGTTTGTCCGAGTGAGTGGAGGGGGCGTGGCTTATCTATAGGTCAATTGGAACTAACAGTGACGTAAAGAATGGAACCCACCAAGCCGAAAGTTGGCCTATTAAGCCTTCTCAGTGTGTTCCGCACCGTCGGCTGAAATTCGTCCTCCTCTGCTTTTTTTTCGATCGATTCGACATTTTAAATCGAGGTCGGGCCGCCTATGAAAGAGGGAACTCTGATTGGCTGTTCTGCTTAGTGAACAAAACAGTGAGCAAAGAAGTCAAAATGGTACAGATAGAAGGCTTATGTTACGTCATCTTACCCCAGTGTTCCTTGGAGAATATTTCGATATTAACATGAGCGGAGTGGAATAAAGAAAGTGTTTAGCAGGATTGATATTCAAAACGGTTAGCATGCGCTGCTTTGTTTATGGTGTGTGTTTCTGCGGCCTGTAGCGTCAGTTTCCCTTTTTGAATGATGAATAGACGAATATATCAGCAGAAATGGGGAGTGGGCCTCATTTACACACCGCCGTATAATGCGCATTCTAGCTACCCAGATAGCAAACTGACATTGAATCAACGTGGAAATATGACATCGAAACAACGTTGATCTGACATTGTTTTGCTCATCGAATTAACGTTGAACCAACGTCAGACGCGTCATTCTTTCAAAACTAACGGAAAATCAACTTGAAATCAACGCGTTGTTTCAACGTTATGAAAGCAAACCAATTTTCGATTTTCATTTAGCTTTGAAGAATGCCGCGTCTGACGTTGGTTCAACGTTAATTCGATGAGCAAAATCAACGTTGTTTCAATGTCATGAGAGACGTCGTTTCCACGTTGATTCAATGTCAGTTTGCTGTCTGGGTAACAGTCACCATGTAGTTCTCTCGGTGACCATTACCAGGATATTTTAGTTAAATTGTTACACAATGGAAGGAAGCAGAGTCCATTTTTATTTATTATCTATGGTTGGAAGTGAGAACGTGTTGGTTTCCGGGTTTTGGTCTGCGAAAATATGTCATCCACCCAGCACTCTGTTAGAGTACCATGTTGTTAGCTTAGCAATATGCTAACATCAAACTACACTGTGGGACGAGTCTACCCTTGTGCTTTGTGAAAGGAATATTAGTTTTATGGCAAATGGAGTTGCTGCCTATAGAGTGTTCCAAACAGGTCAATGTCAGTTAGCTTGTTGACAGCAAGGTTTTAGGATCTCAAGTCCCTCCGAACAATCCGTCCCAACATGCAATAGCAGGCAGTTGGCAGGTCAACAAAAACTGTAAATCAAGTACGCTCAATGAACATTCCTGAGTTTTTAATGTCAAGGCTCTGTCACACAGTAAAACTTAAGCGGCTTCCCATGGACCTGATTATCATTTGACATGTCACTCGTCAGGTATTTAACTGGTGTCGGCCGCTGCAATTAATTGATGTTGATTCTTGCCTTGTGGTTTTGGGTGTTGTGGTCAGTTAGCAGGAACATGGGTGTGGAGTATTCACTGGAAGTAACAAAGGAAATATCTTTTATCTCAAAGATGGCTAAAACATCCATTAAACCAGCTGCTAAATAGGGGTGTGATTTATTCTTTCCCATTCTATATGCTTTATTCTTTCAGTGAGTCAAACCGTGAAGTTTTATTTTGACAAAAAATCAGGTTACAGAAGGTGTGGTGGCTGTTAATGTAGTTCAGCCTAAACCTGTGTGGTCACATTTGTCTTTTTACCCTGACACATCATTCTGTCTTTGGTCATCAAAAACTTTCCCATGTCAAAAACATTTTAGACTGCAGGCCATATTGAACAAATAGCAATCTTACGCAGGCCGCTTTTTTTAATCGGTTAAACCTTAAAGTATCCATGCAAAACATACTTCTATAGTCTATTTATTAACCTGTTAACTGTCACCACCCCTTTTTTGAATAGACATGAAAATGCACATTTCAAACTTAAATGGTTGTAATTCAAGAATGCTTTGGAATATAGGCATATGATAACACAGTCTCATCCCAAATCGTCATATAACTGACGTTTTGGGACGTATTTTGACCATACGTCAATATCCGCCTTTTTAGAGCCCCCTTAAACGTCGGTAGATGGCGATCCCGGGCCGTCATACAACTGACGCTTTACCTTTAACGTCAGTTAGGTGACGGGTTAGGTTTAGGGTTAAGTTTAGGTATGGGGTAGAGTTAGGATCCCATAACTCATCTACCGACGTTTAAGGGGGCCCTAAAAAGGCGAATATTGACGTATGGTCAAAAGACGTCCCAAAACGTCAGTTATATGACGATTTGGGCTGAGACCGGGTTGCATATGATTGGTCTTGTTTTAAAGAAGACATTTGGCAGATTTTTGTAGAAGTGAAATAAATTAAGATAGTGAAACAGAAAAAAAAGTTATAGAGGTTTGAGTTTATGGAAATGAACAATGCAAAAATATTAATTATTCATATTTTACATAAAATATATATTTTCAAAACCTGGGCTACTCTAAAATGGCAGAAAAATCAAAGCCAAAAATCTGAACAAGTTGTGTTTCAAATTTTAGGTTGATATCTCAAAAAATGAGCTTTCAGTAAGATTTTGTTTGAGCGCAGTACCAAACTTTTTCACTAGGGCACAATCAGACTCCATTACTGCCCATATAAGGGCGCCTGCATTTCCATTCCTGTTTTGAGTGATATGAACCATTATTTTCACAATTTTCATACAATTTCTGAAGTAGAGATCCTATTCAGAAGTAGTATGGGAAGTTTGGCAGATTTTGATATGAATTGAACCTCTAAGAAACACATACAAAGAACACGCATGTAAGTCATAGCTAGCTGCCACGTCACAAATGGTGAATTTATTATTTTTTTCTTGATATTTCAAACTTTTCAGACCTTTTTTTCAAAAATAATTGAATGGATTCTATCTTTTGAACTTTTGGCATGAAAACAAACTGAGGTATCTACCATTTTTTCATGATTTTTCATGTTTACTGCTATTTTAAAATAAAGGTCTGAACACGCCTTATGAGTATGAAAATATTCTTGTTTTATATTGATAAATTATGGCTCCTCTGTAATATATTTTGAAAATCAGTCACCAAATATGGAAACTAGAGATTGTAAGCTTTCAAATGATATATAGTTTATCAATATTATTTAAGGTATTTACTAAGATATTATTGTTTTAATAATATAGTGGCAAACGTCCCACCTGTGGGACGGTGACAGATAGCTGATATCAAACTATTAAGCAAGCGGGGACGCATGCATTTACATTTATTACAAGTCATCAAAACTTCCTTATACTTTTCTGGATAGAAATTAATACTTGTATTTAGCATGGATGCAATAAAATGATAGTTTTAAAATGACAACAACAAAAAAATACAAATGACTAAATTATATTTAAATAAAAGTCTTCTTTTAAACAGTGAAACGGTTTAATAATAATAAAAATAAATGTTTCTTGAGCACAAAGTCAGCATACTAAAATGATTTCTGAAAGATCATGTGAATAAATTACATTTGCAATGCTTATATAATAGTATCTATCTCACCAATGACTCATTGATGAATATTATTTTGTTTTTATAACTTATGCAATTCATCTCAAAACTGGTGTAAAAAAAAAGGAAAATGATGACCTTTGCTTCACTGATTTCATCAAAACTTTGTGAAGAAGTTTGCTCAATACAGTATATCACATCAACGCAGTCTCATCCCAAGACGTCATATAACTGACGTTTTGGGACGTCTTTTGACCATACGTCAAAATCCGCCGTTTTACGTCGGTTAGATGACGTTATCAGATCCTAAACCCTACCCCAGACCTAAACCTACCCCGTCACCTAACTGACGTTAAAGGTAAAGCGTCAGTTGTATGACGTCCCAGGATCGTCATGTAACTGACGTTAAAGGGTACCCTAAAACGGCGGATGTTGAGGTATGGTCAAAAGACGTCAGTTATATGACGTCTTGGGATGAGACTGTGTTAATCACAATCACATACTGTATCCTGTATCCTTTTTATCGGTCTTTCACTTATACACACACACACTCATGCAAATACACGGGAGGATGCATCATAGAACAGGAAATGAAACAAGTGATGAATCATACACAGACATCATTATGTTTCTGATTATGGATTAGTTGTCTTCAGCATGTGTGATCCTTAACATACCTTTGTTGTTTTCACCAACTTGAGTGACATGTCTTGAAATTAATGCACCGGCAGAAAGGTGCATCTCTTTGACTTTAAACTGCTGTTTTGCCGGAGGGAGTCAAGCTGATTGACATTGCTGGGACATTTTAACAACAGTTGAATTGATAGTGTCTGCCAATGGGCATTAACACAGGCTAGGTTACTGTGTCCTTTCAGGCTTTCTGGTGTTCTCTTTATTCCAGCTCCTCTGAGTGGAAGGCCTCAGACAGTCAGGTAAAGACCTGTTCACTTTAAAGAGGTTTAAATGTTGGAGATTGAAAGGGAAGATCCTGGAATTCTGAAATGTAAATATGAGATTGATCTGTTTTTAAAAAATGAGTGCCATAAGCAGAGTGCAGAATAACATTTCCATAGTTATCACAGAACAGAAACACTGGTTCAGTGGTATCAGTTTAGGTTGGAGGTTTTTGAAACTATTTTTCAAGATGATCAAACGACCAAAAAACACAAAACAAAACAACAAATTTACATTTGAACAAGAACAAAGCAGTTACCGAGGCCCTCCAATCCCCAAGACACTGGTGCATAAAGGACACAAAGCATACAGTTCGCAGAAAACGACACCGATAGTTCTAACACTTCACCGGGGCTGCAAAGAGCAGAGATGATTCCCACAAAAAAAAAAAAAATAATAATAATAATTCATGCTTTCTATGTGTCAGGTTCATGTTCCATTTTGTTGACTCTTTCTTATATTTTTGTTTCCGTTTGTTCCTGTTTCTCAGTTCTGTTTGGAGTACAGATGTACAAAAACATCTTGGTTACGGATGTAACCCTCGCCCCCCGAGTAGGGAACGGAGACGTTCTGTCGGATAACGACGAATGGGGATTTCCATTAGTCGTCATCCGACGGAACTCGGAGTGACAACGAAAGGAAACGTCTCGGTTATGGATGTAACCCTCGTTCCCTGAGTAGAGAACGGAGACGTTGCGTCTTCCTGCCACTTTCCGCTGAGACCTCAGTCTTGGCTTCTCAGCCAAGAAACATGTCAGCATTGCAGACAGCGTCCTCCTTATGGAGTGAGGCGGAGTTACGCTATACAAATTCCGCAGACCCATGGCATTTCTTTGCCATTGGCTTGTTTTTTATTGAGCGAAGCTGATAGGCTTTCTAAGCGAAATCCCTCGGAGTGACAACAAACGTGAACAAAGATGTGCTAAAATTTTTAAAGTAGCTCTTTTATGATTTTGCATACAGACCACACCCCTGTCCAAACGATCCATTCACACGGATCCGCGGAAACGACTAAAAACGCCTGTATTACGCTGCCAGACCAGTAGTTGGCAATGTCACTTTGTAAAGAAACACTACGCACCTATACACTGAACACATTATACACAGAAGGATGTCACCGTTTTTTTCTCGGCGACTGTAATGGTTACTTTAAAACCTGTTTTCAAATGTTTGCATTTTCAGGCCCCTAAAACGCTGCTAAACACAGCCAAAAACACATACGTTTTTATATTGAAGTGAAGTGCCGTCGAGACCAAGCATGGTGTGGTAACCTATACTCTGTTTTTAACCCATCCAAGTGTACACACACACACTGCAAACCATGGACACACACCAGCAGCCATTTTGCTGCGGCGCCACGGGAGCGATTGGGGGTTCAGTGCCTCAGTCCTTTCTTGCCGTTGTTGAGAATCGAACCCTTGACCTTCGGGTTACCAGTCTGACTCTCTTAACCAGTAGGCCACAACTGTTTACACCAAATTCTGACTCTACCATCAGAATGTCTCAACAGAAATCGAGACTCATCAGACCAGGCAACATTTTTCCAGTCTTCAACTGTCCAATTTTGGTGAGCTCTTGCAAATTGTAGCTTCTTGTTCCTATTTGTAGTGGAGATGAGTGGTACCCGGTGGGGTCTTCTGCTGTTTTAGCCCATCCGCCTCAAGGTTGTGCGTGTTGTGGCTTCACAAAGGCTTTGCTGCATACCTCGGTTGTAACGAGTGTTTTTTTGAGTAAAAGTTGCTCTTCTATCAGCTTGAATCAGTCGGCCCATTCTCCTCTGACCTCTAGCATCAACAAGGCATTTTCGCCCACAGGACTGCCACATACTGGACGTTTTTCCCTTTTCACACCATTCTTTGTAAACCCTAGAAATGGTTGTGTGTGAAAATCCCAGTAACTGAGCAGATTGTGAAATACTCAGACCGGCCCGTCTGGCACCAACAACATTGCCACGCTCAAAATTGCTTAAATCACCTTTCTTTCCCATTCTGACATTCAGTTTGGAGTTCAGGAGATTGTCTTGACCAGGACCACACCCCTAAATGTATTGAAGCAACTGTCATGTGATTGGTTGATTAGAAATTGAACAGGTGTTCCTAATAATCCTTTTAGGTGAGTGTAAATTCAAACTTCTATTCCTACACTTCACGAATACAACTTTCTTTTTTAGTCGATGCATTCAATTTTTACAGTAAGTCAGTGTCACTTCAGGATTCCAGTAATTGACTATAGCAAATAAGTGTAATTAACCAGGAATTTTGAGGTTGAAATGACACTGGCTTATTCGACAGAGGCATACACCTTTTTTGTTAAAATTATAATTTTATTTTTAAATCTATTGCAACATAAATTTCACAATCAATATTGCCCAACTCAGGCATGTCCACATATATATTTATTTGGCGAGTAGCCATGAAAGTAACAATGTACAGTCAGCCCATTATCGTTACAAAATAAACCTGAAAGGGTGATCAGGATTTAAGAGTTATTTTGCAGTAATGACTGGCTTACTGTATACTACCACTTCACATTACTTAACAGCCTTGTGACTCATAGCAAACCTGTCTTGAAAGGTTTACCGCTAAAATGCAATCACTCTTTTTCAAGCAGCCTTTACATATAAGACCAGGAACATTTATTAAGAACGTTTTTTTTAGTTCATATCTTTAATGGCTGGAATTATCATGTTATCATGTGTGATGTAATCTTGGCGTTGGTGTATGAAACTGCGGGAGCAGAATTCTGCAGTGGCAGACAAGCGACACAGATGTTTATTCCAATTAACTGGGGGAGTTCAGAAGTTTGCTTCTCCAGCTCGCAAAGATGTCTGGAGAGGAACGTCGAGCTTCCAGCGCAAGGCCAGCCAAAGTCAGGAGGGCAGAAATAGTAAGAGGGATTAGAGAGAGAGAGAGAGAGAGAGGACAGCCCTGACTATTCACTCTTGGCACGAGCAAGACAGCCACCGGTACAAGTGAGGTTTTTTATGCATTCAATTTAAGTTTAATTACTTAAATCTCTGTGAGGGCACACAGGAAGAAAGCCCGGGCGTTTGTATGGAGCAGATTACCCCACTGCCCTGCCAAGCCGGCACATAGCTGCATCATAAGATAGAATTCAAATTCAAATGTGGGCTAAAGAAAATGCAGCTGTCACCCCTCTGGCCTGCGAAGCCCCTGCCGGATCAAAGATGAGCTGTCCTCCCTCTCTGCCTGTGTAAAAATGAGCTGTCCTCCCGTTGCCAGTGTCTCATCTCCCTGCTCGTCTCCCTGGGGCTCCTAATCCTTTGCTCCTGACGACACACTGACAGTCTGAATGAAGGCATTTACCCTGGAAAATAATTACCAATTAAAGCAAAAACCGGAGCAGGTATGGCAAGTGTAGGGGCGAGCGTGTTGCACTGTAATCCCTGTGTCTTTTTTCTTACAACCTGTTTCACCCCGTCAGTTCACGGACATACATCTCAATAAACAAAAACACCTAAAACACACATCCGACTGTCATGCAGTCTATGTCTCTCAGCTGAAAGTGGGCCTAAAGTGAGCCCGGTTCAAGGTAGCGTGCAACCGCACCTGAAGGGCTAATCCACATCCAGGTAAAACGATCCTAAATCCACAGCCCCCTTTCCTTTCCTTCTGATTGCCCTGTACTTTAAGCCTCTGCCATTGGCCCTTGAAGGATCAGACGCTAAGATCCGTTCAGAAAGACCAGTCTGGCGAAGGACCGGTCGCTTGACAAGTTAATCTTGTCTTGGGCGAGGGGGGAGGGGGACGTGTTGACATTCTGACTCACCGCAGGACTTTAACAGATAGTTCTCACACAAGTCTGCACACAGTGACATCTGATAGGGATGTGAGATCAGAGGTGTGGAATATTTTAGACGAACAGAAAATTTAGTTTGCAGGAAATCATCACATCACTCAAATAGGAAGAAATGAAAAAATAATGGCAGTTGGCCACCCTTCCAAAATATAAACTTTTCATAGTTCCTACTATTGGTGGAAGTACTTGCTTTTTTGGCGTGTTCATACCGCAGGATCTTGGAACGATTTTAGTTCTAGAAACTCCTTTTGGGAGAACTAAATTAGCTCCTACTTCAGAGTCTAACCCTACGGCTAAGCCACGCCCTCAAACGTGATGTGCCAATCACAGAGCACAGCTAACCCAATACACTCGGACATTCTCTGCTTCCACGTCCATTGAAATGCAATGCAGTTAGTCAGTTTTCATTAGTATTTCTTGTCATTTTAAGTATAAAATGGGTCAAACGGAGTACATGCAACTCCGACACTAGGTTCCCGAGAGGCTGGGCGACGGTGTGTATTTTTTTACTCTATCCCCAGCCACATCTCAACCGAGATAATTGTCGGCTCTGGATTGGGTTATGCGGTAGACCACGACACCAACTAAACGTGGATAAATTAAACAAGAATGTCTACCCCTGTTCTACGTTAAGTGAACAACGTATTTGAACGTTAAAATCTTAACGTAGCATTAGGCTAACGTTGGCCTAACTTTAGAAAACGTTAAACGTTAGCTTCTAGCTGCGTTGTGCATCATGTCACAACCGAGATAACAAATGTTAACAATGTTGTGCTGAATGATTCATGTAAATACTGTAGCACCAAACGGTGATGGCGACGATATGCGGTTTATCACGTTTACACTGTGACCGGTACATTTTTGCCTTTTCATCGACCTTCTCTCCAATGCATAGTTAAGACCTTTAGGTGACTTCGAGATGATATATAATTTTTCTGTCTCCAAAAATCACCAATTGCCTCCTATGAAATGTGTCCTACTGTGACAGCTGCCATAGCGCCTGTCCCGGAATGTTGACTGTTTGTCCGAGTGAGTGGAGGGGGCGTGGCTTATCTATAGGTCAATTGGAACTAACAGTGACGTAAAGAATGGAACCCACCAAGCCGAAAGTTGGCCTATTAAGCCTTCTCAGTGTGTTCCGCACCGTCGGCTGAAATTCGTCCTCCTCTGCTTTTTTTTCGATCGATTCGACATTTTAAATCGAGGTCGGGCCGCCTATGAAAGAGGGAACTCTGATTGGCTGTTCAGCTTAGTGAACAAAACAGTGAGCAAAGAAGTCAAAATGGTACAGATAGAAGGCTTATGTTACGTCATCTTACCCCAGTGTTCCTTGGAGAATATTTCGATATTAACATGAGCGGAGTGGAATAAAGAAAGTGTTTAGCAGGATTGATATTCAAAACGGTTAGCATGCGCTGCTTTGTTTATGGTGTGTGTATCTGCGGCCTGCATCGTCAGTTTCCCTTTTTGAATGATGAATAGACGAATATATCAGCAGAAATGGGGAGTGGGCCTCATTTACACACCGCCGTATAATGCGCATTCTAGCTACCCAGATAGCAAACTGACATTGAATCAACGTGGAAATATGACATCGAAACAACGTTGATCTGACATTGTTTTGCTCATCGAATTAACGTTGAACCAACGTCAGACGCGTCATTCTTTCAAAACTAACGGAAAATCAACTTGAAATCAACGCGTTGTTTCAACGTTATGAAAGCAAACCAATTTTCGATTTTCATTTAGCTTTGAAGAATGCCGCGTCTGACGTTGGTTCAACGTTAATTCGATGAGCAAAATCAACGTTGTTTCAATGTCATGAGAGACGTCGTTTCCACGTTGATTCAATGTCAGTTTGCTGTCTGGGTAACAGTCACCATGTAGTTCTCTCGGTGACCATTACCAGGATATTTTAGTTAAATTGTTACACAATGGAAGGAAGCAGAGTCCATTTTTATTTATTATCTATGGTTGGAAGTGAGAACGTGTTGGTTTCCGGGTTTTGGTCTGCGAAAATATGTCATCCACCCAGCACTCTGTTAGAGTACCATGTTGTTAGCTTAGCAATATGCTAACATCAAACTACACTGTGGGACGAGTCTACCCTTGTGCTTTGTGAAAGGAATATTAGTTTTATGGCAAATGGAGTTGCTGCCTATAGAGTGTTCCAAACAGGTCAATGTCAGTTAGCTTGTTGACAGCAAGGTTTTAGGATCTCAAGTCCCTCCGAACAATCCGTCCCAACATGCAATAGCAGGCAGTTGGCAGGTCAACAAAAACTGTAAATCAAGTACGCTCAATGAACATTCCTGAGTTTTTAATGTCAAGGCTCTGTCACACAGTAAAACTTAAGCGGCTTCCCATGGACCTGATTATCATTTGACATGTCACTCGTCAGGTATTTAACTGGTGTCGGCCGCTGCAATTAATTGATGTTGATTCTTGCCTTGTGGTTTTGGGTGTTGTGGTCAGTTAGCAGGAACATGGGTGTGGAGTATTCACTGGAAGTAACAAAGGAAATATCTTTTATCTCAAAGATGGCTAAAACATCCATTAAACCAGCTGCTAAATAGGGGTGTGATTTATTCTTTCCCATTCTATATGCTTTATTCTTTCAGTGAGTCAAACCGTGAAGTTTTATTTTGACAAAAAATCAGGTTACAGAAGGTGTGGTGGCTGTTAATGTAGTTCAGCCTAAACCTGTGTGGTCACATTTGTCTTTTTACCCTGACACATCATTCTGTCTTTGGTCATCAAAAACTTTCCCATGTCAAAAACATTTTAGACTGCAGGCCATATTGAACAAATAGCAATCTTACGCAGGCCGCTTTTTTTAATCGGTTAAACCTTAAAGTATCCATGCAAAACATACTTCTATAGTCTATTTATTAACCTGTTAACTGTCACCACCCCTTTTTTGAATAGACATGAAAATGCACATTTCAAACTTAAATGGTTGTAATTCAAGAATGCTTTGGAATATAGGCATATGATAACACAGTCTCATCCCAAATCGTCATATAACTGACGTTTTGGGACGTATTTTGACCATACGTCAATATCCGCCTTTTTAGAGCCCCCTTAAACGTCGGTAGATGGCGATCCCGGGCCGTCATACAACTGACGCTTTACCTTTAACGTCAGTTAGGTGACGGGTTAGGTTTAGGGTTAAGTTTAGGTATGGGGTAGAGTTAGGATCCCATAACTCATCTACCGACGTTTAAGGGGGCCCTAAAAAGGCGAATATTGACGTATGGTCAAAAGACGTCCCAAAACGTCAGTTATATGACGATTTGGGCTGAGACCGGGTTGCATATGATTGGTCTTGTTTTAAAGAAGACATTTGGCAGATTTTTGTAGAAGTGAAATAAATTAAGATAGTGAAACAGAAAAAAAAGTTATAGAGGTTTGAGTTTATGGAAATGAACAATGCAAAAATATTAATTATTCATATTTTACATAAAATATATATTTTCAAAACCTGGGCTACTCTAAAATGGCAGAAAAATCAAAGCCAAAAATCTGAACAAGTTGTGTTTCAAATTTTAGGTTGATATCTCAAAAAATGAGCTTTCAGTAAGATTTTGTTTGAGCGCAGTACCAAACTTTTTCACTAGGGCACAATCAGACTCCATTACTGCCCATATAAGGGCGCCTGCATTTCCATTCCTGTTTTGAGTGATATGAACCATTATTTTCACAATTTTCATACAATTTCTGAAGTAGAGATCCTATTCAGAAGTAGTATGGGAAGTTTGGCAGATTTTGATATGAATTGAACCTCTAAGAAACACATACAAAGAACACGCATGTAAGTCATAGCTAGCTGCCACGTCACAAATGGTGAATTTATTATTTTTTTCTTGATATTTCAAACTTTTCAGACCTTTTTTTCAAAAATAATTGAATGGATTCTATCTTTTGAACTTTTGGCATGAAAACAAACTGAGGTATCTACCATTTTTTCATGATTTTTCATGTTTACTGCTATTTTAAAATAAAGGTCTGAACACGCCTTATGAGTATGAAAATATTCTTGTTTTATATTGATAAATTATGGCTCCTCTGTAATATATTTTGAAAATCAGTCACCAAATATGGAAACTAGAGATTGTAAGCTTTCAAATGATATATAGTTTATCAATATTATTTAAGGTATTTACTAAGATATTATTGTTTTAATAATATAGTGGCAAACGTCCCACCTGTGGGACGGTGACAGATAGCTGATATCAAACTATTAAGCAAGCGGGGACGCATGCATTTACATTTATTACAAGTCATCAAAACTTCCTTATACTTTTCTGGATAGAAATTAATACTTGTATTTAGCATGGATGCAATAAAATGATAGTTTTAAAATGACAACAACAAAAAAATACAAATGACTAAATTATATTTAAATAAAAGTCTTCTTTTAAACAGTGAAACGGTTTAATAATAATAAAAATAAATGTTTCTTGAGCACAAAGTCAGCATACTAAAATGATTTCTGAAAGATCATGTGAATAAATTACATTTGCAATGCTTATATAATAGTATCTATCTCACCAATGACTCATTGATGAATATTATTTTGTTTTTATAACTTATGCAATTCATCTCAAAACTGGTGTAAAAAAAAAGGAAAATGATGACCTTTGCTTCACTGATTTCATCAAAACTTTGTGAAGAAGTTTGCTCAATACAGTATATCACATCAACGCAGTCTCATCCCAAGACGTCATATAACTGACGTTTTGGGACGTCTTTTGACCATACGTCAAAATCCGCCGTTTTACGTCGGTTAGATGACGTTATCAGATCCTAAACCCTACCCCAGACCTAAACCTACCCCGTCACCTAACTGACGTTAAAGGTAAAGCGTCAGTTGTATGACGTCCCAGGATCGTCATGTAACTGACGTTAAAGGGTACCCTAAAACGGCGGATGTTGAGGTATGGTCAAAAGACGTCAGTTATATGACGTCTTGGGATGAGACTGTGTTAATCACAATCACATACTGTATCCTGTATCCTTTTTATCGGTCTTTCACTTATACACACACACACTCATGCAAATACACGGGAGGATGCATCATAGAACAGGAAATGAAACAAGTGATGAATCATACACAGACATCATTATGTTTCTGATTATGGATTAGTTGTCTTCAGCATGTGTGATCCTTAACATACCTTTGTTGTTTTCACCAACTTGAGTGACATGTCTTGAAATTAATGCACCGGCAGAAAGGTGCATCTCTTTGACTTTAAACTGCTGTTTTGCCGGAGGGAGTCAAGCTGATTGACATTGCTGGGACATTTTAACAACAGTTGAATTGATAGTGTCTGCCAATGGGCATTAACACAGGCTAGGTTACTGTGTCCTTTCAGGCTTTCTGGTGTTCTCTTTATTCCAGCTCCTCTGAGTGGAAGGCCTCAGACAGTCAGGTAAAGACCTGTTCACTTTAAAGAGGTTTAAATGTTGGAGATTGAAAGGGAAGATCCTGGAATTCCGAAATGTAAATATGAGATTGATCTGTTTTTAAAAAATGAGTGCCATAAGCAGAGTGCAGAGTAACATTTCCATAGTTATCACAGAACAGAAACACTGGTTCAGTGGTATCAGTTTAGGTTGGAGGTTTTTGAAACTATTTTTCAAGATGATCAAACGACCAAAAAACACAAAACAAAACAACAAATTTACATTTGAACAAGAACAAAGCAGTTACCGAGGCCCTCCAATCCCCAAGACACTGGTGCATAAAGGACACAAAGCATACAGTTCGCAGAAAACGACACCGATAGTTCTAACACTTCACCGGGGCTGCAAAGAGCAGAGATGATTCCCACAAAAAAAAAAAAAATAATAATAATAATTCATGCTTTCTATGTGTCAGGTTCATGTTCCATTTTGTTGACTCTTTCTTATATTTTTGTTTCCGTTTGTTCCTGTTTCTCAGCTCTGTTTGGAGTACAGATGTACAAAAACATCTTGGTTACGGATGTAACCCTCGCCCCCCCGAGTAGGGAACGGAGACGTTCTGTCGGATAACGACGAATGGGGATTTCCATTAGTCGTCATCCGACGGAACTCGGAGTGACAACGAAAGGAAACGTCTCGGTTATGGATGTAACCCTCGTTCCCTGAGTAGAGAACGGAGACGTTGCGTCTTCCTGCCACTTTCCGCTGAGACCTCAGTCTTGGCTTCTCAGCCAAGAAACATGTCAGCATTGCAGACAGCGTCCTCCTTATGGAGTGAGGCGGAGTTACGCTATACAAATTCCGCAGACCCATGGCATTTCTTTGCCATTGGCTTGTTTTTTATTGAGCGAAGCTGATAGGCTTTCTAAGCGAAATCCCTCGGAGTGACAACAAACGTGAACAAAGATGTGCTAAAATTTTTAAAGTAGCTCTTTTATGATTTTGCATACAGACCACACCCCTGTCCAAACGATCCATTCACACGGATCCGCGGAAACGACTAAAAACGCCTGTATTACGCTGCCAGACCAGTAGTTGGCAATGTCACTTTGTAAAGAAACACTACGCACCTATACACTGAACACATTATACACAGAAGGATGTCACCGTTTTTTTCTCGGCGACTGTAATGGTTACTTTAAAACCTGTTTTCAAATGTTTGCATTTTCAGGCCCCTAAAACGCTGCTAAACACAGCCAAAAACACATAGGTTTTTATATTGAAGTGAAGTGCCGTCGAGACCAAGCATGGTATGGTAACCTATACTCTGTTTTTAACCCATCCAAGTGTACACACACACACTGCAAACCATGGACACACACCAGCAGCCATTTTGCTGCGGCGCCACAGGAGCGATTGGGGGTTCAGTGCCTCAGACCTTTCTTGCCGTTGTTGAGAATCGAACCCTTGACCTTCGGGTTACCAGTCTGACTCTCTTAACCATTAGGCCACAACTGTTTACACCAAATTCTGACTCTACCATCTGAATGTCTCAACAGAAATCGAGACTCATCAGACCAGGCAACATTTTTCCAGTCTTCAACTGTCCAATTTTGGTGAGCTCTTGCAAATTGTAGCTTCTTGTTCCTATTTGTAGTGGAGATGAGTGGTACCCGGTGGGGTCTTCTGCTGTTGTAGCCCATCCGCCTCAAGGTTGTGCGTGTTGTGGCTTCACAAATGCTTTGCTGCATACCTCGGTTGTAACGAGTGGTTATTTGAGTCAAAGTTGCTCTTCTATCAGCTTGAATCAGTCGTCCCATTGTCCTCTGACCTCTAGCATCAACAAGGCATTTTCGCCCACAGGACTGCCACATACTGGACGTTTTTCCCTTTTCACACCATTCTTTGTAAACCCTAGAAATGGTTGTGCGTGAAAATCCCAGTAACTGAGCAGATTGTGAAATACTCAGACCGGCCCGTCTGGCACCAACAACCACGCCACGCTCAAAATTGCTTAAATCACCTTTCTTTCCCATTCTGACATTCAGTTTGGAGTTCATACGATTGTCTTGACCAGGACCACACCCCTAAATGCATTGAAGCAACTGCCATGTGATTGGTTGATTAGATAATTGCATTATAGAGAAATTGAACAGATGTTCCTAATAATCCTTTAGGTGAGTGTATATAATGTATAAAATGAGGGGTTTCATTTAGTTTCATTTAGGGGTTTCATCACCAAACAGTTGCAATGATACAATAACATATATTTGCTAATTAAGAAATGTGCACATTTTTGCCCTGTTTGTTTGTTTGTTTTCTTTCTTCTATTTTTTGTTAAAATGTCTTTATTATTGCAAGAATTTCGACAAGCCCAGATCTAAAGCAGAAGCTTGCAGTCACTGACAGACGTATTTGTGTATTTAGAAAACACACTCTCCACTTGTCAATAATTAGACCTGGACCTTGATGAATCCTGTTATCTTATATTCACTTATAGTTTTTAGTCATTAGTAGCAGCACAATACAGCCTTTTGCAATTAAACCTGGACTGTGTGGTAAAGCACATAAGGATATTAGCCAAAGAGCCCCGCACTTAAAGATACAACACATTAAGATAAATAATTACATTCTGAAGGACAAACACATCATTTCAATAGCAGTTCCTCAAGTGGAACCCTAGATAGAGCAGAGGGGGGGAAGCTGCACACATGTACTTTAGTTCACTGCTCAACAGAAGGACATTCTCTGTGCTTGACAGTGAAATAAAAAATATATACATGTAGTTTTATTTCTATATCATTTAACAGAAGCCTATCGCTGGCTACAATTTTTGTCATTTTTCAGTGTGTCGTGTATTTGAAACACTGCATTTCAATTGCAGTTCTGACGTTTAAACATTAGATTGGGTAAATGACGACACATTTTTATTTATTTATTTTAGATTAAAGTTGAAGGTTTGACTCAATTTACATGTGCATGAGTAACTACAATTATCGTAATTGATATGAAAAGTTTTCCACATTTTTTTTTTTGGAAGTCAAACGCTGTTTGAATGGTCATTCATGAAATTAAAAAAATAATTTTCAAATCTCAGACACTGATAGGCTGTTATAGGTTAAGGTTGCGGTTAAGTGGGAACACTTTAGAATACTGTTCCGTCATTGATGAATAACTACGCAGGAACAAATGAGTAACGCACTATTAACACTCTACTATTAACTAACAAGAAAGTCTGATTGATTAATGAATTAGTAAGTAATAGTGCTTAGTTGAATGTGGTATCCCTCTATTAGCTAATCAGTAACTATTGTTTTTTCATACCTCCAAGAGGACTACTTAGACTACAGGTTCACAATTAATGTGAAGAATACACACTCTAAAAAACTATTCGTTGGCTGCCATTCCTTATAAAAGTAACTCGATTAAATGAAGGATTCAACCTCTACTTAACATATGAAGAGTTCAGATGCAAAAGCCTCTAAATGCCATTTGAAATTTTCTTTTTTAATGATGATTTTTATCAAACTTGTATATTGAAGTTCAGTAATTTCACTTAAATAACAATTAATATGTAATTATCATTGCCATTTAAGTGAAATCTCTGAACTTAAATACACAAGCTTCATAAAAATGATCATTCTAGAAGAAAATTTCAAATGGCACTTAGAGGCTTTTGCATCTGAACTCTTCATATATAGTCTGTGTAACACAAAAATACATGCATCACATTAGATATATTTTTAATTAAATAATTTTGCATGAACTCAAATGTTTAAGTACATATAACAATGGTTTTCTTGTTCATTTCAAGTAAAACTATTACAAGTTGGGATTACTTAAAAAGGATGATGCAAAAATGGTGCATATTGGTTTTAAGTAAATCCAACATATAATTATTTAGAGTGCATAATGTATAATTAATTCTGAAGTGAAGATCATGGTAATTCACTAGCAATGACTCAGAAGGCATTGCTAATTATTTAGTACAGTATTCTAATGTGAAAAGTATTACCCTCTAGCAATGACTGAAGTCATTGTAAACTTTTGAGGCTTTTGTAAGGTTTTGGATATAAATTAATTTCAGATGGATTTGGTTACAATTGAGTCATGCTATGGGTTACCATGATGTCCACTTTAGAATAGTAATTAGTGATTCCTAGAGGGATGTAGTAACACTTGAGCCATTACTATCTCAAACCAAAAAACTCAAAAGCTTAAATTACAATGACTTACAATGACATCCTTCATAAATGGATTTGGTAATACTTGAGTCACGTTTCTTTAGGATTTTAATTATGAACCTGTTTATATAAGTTATTAATAATCCTCTGGGATGTATGAAAATCAACTTCTACCTAATTGTATTGTACTTAGGTCCTAAAAACAATCTTCATTTACTTTTTCCTTCATTTTTTGGTCAAAAATAAGTCGTTTCATGACATTGACCACAAGCGTATTCAAACTTAAAGTTAAAACTTAACTTTGATTCAATGCAATTATCACAGCATCACAATATCACAACATCAATGTCTGTCGAAAAAATAACGTGCACGATACATGGTACCAATTTCTTAAAGGGATACTCCACTTTTTTTTATTTTACTACTCCCCCAGAGTTAAACAGTTGAATTTTACCGTTTTTGAATCCGTTCAGCCGATTTCTGATATTTAGAAGAAGTCAATGTTACTGATATTCTTCTGAATATCAAACAAATCGGATTCAAAAACAGTAAAACTCGACTGTTTAACTCTGGGGGAGTTTAAAATGAGCCTATTTCCAAAAAAAAAAAAAAAAGTGGAGTATCCCTTTAAAGTCGTTCTTTTGGTTCTTGGGATGTGTGAAATCTTACAGAAAGGCATCGATCACACAGTGCAGTGTCTTGCCTGTACTATAGGGCACCTTTTCTTTTTCAAATGGCATTCAATAACAAAAACAGTTCAGGATGTACTTCACAAGACACGCCAGAGGAAGAAAAGAAATACATTTCAGCAGGTCTTCATCAAAAACAGAGGAGAGAGAGAGAGAGAGAGAAAGAGGGAGGCCACGAGGGGAGAAATAAACAGATTAGAAAAGCAATTGACATTTCCCTAAAGCATGCAAGGGCTTATTTGCATCAGTTCACCAGCTCATGTTTTATTTATCAGTGATCACAACCGATCGTGAGGAAAATTAATCAATAGGAGAGCCACCCGGAGCGCCGGCCCGCGCCACGCCACCCCCAAATCCCCCCCCCCCCATCCCATCCGTTTCACCCCCATACCTTTACACCCTGCGTCGAGGTGACGGATTTCTCTATCCGAGGAATGCTTGGAGGAGCTCCATATGGCCGGGATCAAAGGTGTTGTTCACTGCACGGTTCTGCTTGGTTGCCAGCCACTGCCGTTAATTAGAAAACAAGATCAGAGGCGGTATTAAAATCCAATTAAGCCGGAATGAACAGATTGCCAAGTGATGTTCACTAATGTATTACCGAGCACCATGCAAATTTCAGCGGCTGTGTTTGGTCGGTGTCGGGTGTGCGTTGCGTGTGGGTGTGCTCGTGTTTATCCCCTGTCTCTTCCTCCAATCTTCCGCTCTCAAAGAAAGTTCTTCAAATTGCCTGACTGATCACACTTCAGCAGCATAACATTACCTGGAGGGTGAAGATCCTGCCAAATCGTGAAGAGCAAAACAAACCTCGTGCCAGACAGAGCTAGAGAAGAGGGGTTTACATGGCCTATGTTGTGAGCTTCAGAGCGATTCTTTAGGATTATTCCAACGACGCGAGCAAATGATCTTGTTGAATTGGGCTAATGATCGCAGATTCCCGTGGACACGAGGCATGTGAACTTGCGGAGACGTGTAAGTGCCTCCAGCTGGTGGTCCGCGAACGACTGAGGCGGCTAGCAAAGAAAAACACACTACGCCACATAATAAAGGCTAATGAGTGACAGGAAGGAGACCTCGAGTGTCAGGAAATTACTCTGATGCAAAGACATAAAAATAATGGATAATTAATAGGATTTTATAAATAGAGCCACGCAAACGAAGACGAAAGCTGGAACGCCCGTTCGGCAGATGACCCGGTGTCATGCGTAATGCTACGTTTGCGTTAGCCCTCAAATTTGTTTATCCGCTACTCTTTCTTGCCAAAATAGCACACATTTCAAACAGGTTCATCATTCCAGGTTAACACTTGGATTAACGTGTGATCAAATCTAATCTCCCCCGACCATTTTATCTAGTTAGCTTGAAATCAAGTTACGCTTCAGTCTCTTATACATAAACAGCCATCCGTTCATTCAGCCAGAATGTACATCATCAATAGTTTTTGCTTGCTCATATTTTACACGTTACGAGCATACGAGAAGTATTCATTTATAAATTGTCTATTGATCCCGGAACAACACAATCAACCAATCAGATGTAAGGGAAAAGATGATTTCTGATTTTAGGAATAAGTTATTTCAGTTTCAGTGTCATTCACTCACACATTCAAAACCATCATGGTAACATGATGAAAATTTTAAATTTTGTAAATTTTAAAAAGGCAATAAACATTTATTTTACAACATTAAATGTCACATAAAACCCTGCTGTACATAACTGATTAGAAAAAGACTAAGCAAATTATGAAGAAACAGTTATTTCAACAAAAATACATCAAATGCGAAGTGTCATGCAGGGAATTGTGGGAATGTCAATTTATGGGGGGTTTTTTTACTGTAAATTATACAATGAGATGTTCATTTTCACTTTAAACTGTAAATTTAACAGTAAGATTACATGAAATGTACCATTAGATCCATCACAGTTATTTACCGTATATAGTTAGGAAAGGTTCTGTTAACCAATTAACGGTCATTTACCGTTAAAATCACGATCATTTTTTACAGTGAAAATAATTAACTAAATAACATAAAATGTAACTAAAAAAACGTAGTCATGCAGGGACTTCTGGGAATGTTTTGCTTGCAAAAGCACATTTTATAGTATTTTACTGGGCAATGAACTAATCCATTTACAATTTACAAAAGATAACATACAGCTGATTAAAAAAAAAATCTGTAATAATTTCTCTTAAAGTAGAACTCCGATCAATTTTAACATTGAGCTTATTTTTTGTACATTTAGAGTGCTGTCAGTGCAGACAAAAACGACAAAAATTTGTGTTGCCTACACCGTGTTATCCTCTTTTTAAAATTCGCACCCTGTTGACTTCAATGGGGCAAGTTCTAAACCTGCTTTTAGCCTCTTAACATCCTTGATTTGTCATTATGAATGCACAGCCATGTGAGACGTGTTATTAAGAGTGATATGGTCAATCTGACTCCAGTAGATGTGAAATATATTAATAAAAATGATGTTAATTCAGCCAGCTCACATACCTGCATTTACTTCCTGTTTTCGGTCGAAGTCCACAGTAGTCGATTGTCGAGTTTGCGCGCGCGATCATTGGTAACTAAGCAACAGTGGAGACTCACACCGTGTCCTAACTACACGCAACGCGACACCGCGACACACGATAAAAGGTATCTTTTCCATGCTAATCAGAATTTTTGTTCTAACCAGACGCGACGGTTTAGAAAATTTAGAAACGGTTCCTATTTCTGCGATATCGCGGCTGACAGAATGAAGAAATTACATTGGTTATGAGTACACATTATTTATTTTTAGTTAAATATTGGTCACTGTGCCACAAGCGATAACGGATTTACCTCAGATTTTGAAAGCGTATAATATAGCGTTCAAAATTAATTATATGCAACAATACAACTGTACTTCATAACAAAATTAGTCAATGAGTATATTTTGTTAATGTTTTGATTTTTAATAATGTTATTTCTTGATATTATGTCCTTACCCATTTCCAACGCGAGGCTGAATGACTGGTCTCACAGTCGCGTCGCGTCTAGTGTGGACAGACACACTTGCTGTCGCTGGAATTTTATCGCGATTTTTTTATGTGATTAGGACACGGTGTCAGACTGTCAGCTGTCAACAAATGGATAGCTCATCCGAATCAGATGTTGAACATCATTTAGTTACCAATGATCGCGTGCGAACTCGACAATCGACTACTGTGGACTTCGACCGAAAACAGGACGTAAATGCAGGTATGTGAGCTGGCTGAATTAACATCATTTTTATTAATATCTTTTACATCTACTGCAGTCACATTGACCGTGGTCACTCTTAATAACACCACTCACATGGCTGTGCTCTCGTAATGACAAATCAAGGATGTTAAGAGGCTAAAAGCAGGTTTAGAACATGCCCCATTGAAGTCAACAGAGTGCAAATTTTAAAAAGAGGATAACACGGTGTAGGCAACACCAATTTCTGTCGTTTTTGTCTGCACTGACAGCACTCCAAATGTAAAAAAAAAGAGCTCATTGTTAAAATTGACTGGAGTTCTCCTTTAAAGGAACACTCCGACTTTTTGGGACTTTAGCCTATTCACCTTACCCCCCAGAGTTAGATAAGTCCATACATACCTTTTTCATCTCCGTGCGTGCTATAAGTCTGTTTGACGCACCCACCGCTAGCCTAGCTTAGCACAAAGACTGGATGTGAATGGTTGCAGCTTTCATACTAATCCAAATGAGTGACAAAATAACGCAAACGTTTTCCTATTTACATGTTGTGATTTGTATAGTCACATAATGTACAAATAACAAAGTCAAATGAGACACAGACATCTTTTAACCGTATAAAACCTGGGAACTATTCTCTGAAGGCGAAGCACTGCTACTTTGGCGGAGTAATAACCGCATCACCTGAGACACGCCGTGGTGAGGAGCGGAGAGTTCGCTCAGTGTTTGGGTAACAGAGTCAGCAATTTATAAATAGTAAAAGCGTAGTTTACAGTCATGGGTTTTCGCTCTATTGTAAATAGCTGCGACAGTAAACAGGGGAGGTAACCATGTTTCACAGAATTCCAACTAAAAACGCTGACTGGATGAAGAAATGGCTAACTTACTCTGGATATTTATCCAAACACACCTAAATAGATTATCAAGGGACATTATGTTTGCTCGATACATTTCAATGGACGACTATTTTGAAAAAATGGAATTTGCCACACGGACCATAATGTGCTGAAGGATACGGCCATCCCATCGATAGCACAGAAGGACAAGTGGATCACCTGCGGCTGAGGTAAGTGTTCCGTTATGTTTTGAGATGACCTACTGTAACAGCGCCATTAGCCAGAGCTAATGTAACGTTAGTGACACTATTATATGATTAGGGTATGAATATGTTTTTATCTTGATGCGGTGCGGACGCGCTTGGAAAAAAAACGAGCGCGTTCACCGCGCTGAACTTGCACCCTGCGCGCGGCGTGCCTAGTAGCCTAAATTTGAAATAACCATGGAAATAACGAACTTGAACGTGCAAAAGGGTACGATAGGCTGTGAGTTCATTGTGCAAAAACTATTTGTGCTATTACTTTCCCCTTATTCTATCCTATAGTAATGGAATTATACTGTATATTATATAGGTTACTGTTGAATACATTTGGTTCAGCTAATAAATTGCATTTAAAATATATTGATTCCTGTAATAATAATTATTTATTCATGTGATATTTATAAATCTGGTTGGAAATCAATGGTACTGTATTACCTGGTCTCCCCTGTTTATTGTCACAGCTCATACAATAAAGCAAACACCCATGATAAACTATGCTTTTCTATCGTTAGTAATTGCTGACTCTTTACTCCAACACGGAGCGAACACTCTGCTCCTCGTCACGGTGCGTCTCAGGTGATGGTTATCACTCTGCCCAAGTAGCAGTGCTTCGCCTTCAGAAAATAGTATTTATACGGTCAAAAGATGTCTGTGTCTCATATGGCCTTGATATTTGCACACTCTGTGACTATACAAACCACAACATGTAAATAGGAAAACGTTTGCGTTATTTTGTCACTCATTTGGATTAGTATGAAAGCTGCAACCATTCACATCCAGTCTTTGTGCTAAGCTAGGCTAGCGGTGGGTGCGTCAAACAGACTTATAGCATGCACGGAGATGAAAAAGGTATGTATGGACTTATCTAACTCTGGGGGGTAAGGTGAATAGGCTAAAGTCCCAAAAAGTCGGAGTGTTCCTTTAACATATTTTAGAGAACATTGCATGACTGTACACTGTGTGATCAAATGTGGCTCTGAATACAATTAGCATACAGTAACATGAACGGCAATTAATTATCAGCTGTAATCTGAAAAACGAGTGAAAACAGACGCCATTAATGAATCAAAAGCGTTTCCTCTCTCTCCTCTCACCTTCACCCTCTAGTGCCTCTCTCTCACGCCACAGAAATGTCTATTTTTCTTTAACCTCTTAAAAGCCTTTAATGAGGCAGAGTCCTTTAAGCCGAGGGACAAAGAGGACCCTCATGCGGGAAGATGTGGGCTCTTCTCCAGCCACCTGCCCAAACACAGGTGACTGCATTATAAAGAACTCCCGTCAGCGCTCACAATGGGAACGCATCCTACAGACACACTCACAATGACCCCGGGGCCCTCCAGACCCTCCCATTGATTCCCCAGCATGCACTTGAGACAACAAGAGGTCAATCTCCAGACAATCTCCGCCTGTTTTTCTCCGTCTGTTCTAACTCAGTGATCTGCTCACGTTTAGGACTGGGGATTTACCCCACATGAGGCCTTCAAGCTTCTGTCTTCCTGTTTTGGGAAATGGTCGGTTGTCTCTTGACTGCAGTGATGTTGTAATGCGTTTCACTTAAGGTGGCTCGCAGTAGTATCAGCGTGAAGGCTATATGTATAGACATAATTTTGCAAGATGTGAAAAAGCTACAGAGGTTTTGGCAGCTTTGAACATTTTATGGATGGTGTTAACCAAAGACGAAGAGGCTTATTCGATTTATTTGACAGTCTGGAGGGTTTAAATGTGAACAGAAACACAGCACAACCTGAAGCGTATGGTCCTGCTGGAGCATTTGAGTGAAAGTATCTGTCTTCACTTACCGCGTAACAAGCTCTGTGCTGAGCAGACACTTCTCAAGATGTCTTGCCATAAAACAGACAGATATAAAAGTCACTTGAATATGAGGAGCTAATTATCTGCTTGTAAAAGAAGAGCACATATTTATTCACACAGGAATGGAAGGTCTCTGCCTAGAACCATTCCTGTCATATCTAAATTTTATCATGCAAATGATATATTGCGTTTCACAAGTTCAGATTTTGTCTTGGCTATCGGCCTCGCAGCAAGAAGGTACCCAGTTTTGAGGGTTGGCTGACATTCTGTGTGAAGTTTGAATGTTCTCCATGTGTCTGTTGAGTTTCCTTCCGGGTGCTCCGGTTTCCCCCAATCCAAAGACATGTAGTATAGGTGAATTCGAGATGCTAAGTTGTCCATATGAGTCCCAAATCATGTAATGGGGAGGATTGCCAAAAAAATTCATGGCAGTCTCCCATACAGTATATGGCGTGTGGCAAGCAATGGCCATAGAATCACCAAGAGTCGGATACAACTCTACAAGATAAAGATATAGATATCAATAAAAAAAATATATAATATTATTCTTTTAATATATTTACAGACTTCCTAAGTTGTTTACGAAAGCCTGTAAACTGATTTTTATGTGAAGGACTCAGGCGGTTTATGCCGGGAAAATCCAAAATATGTGACGTTTTTGCTCTATCCTGTCCTTTGAAACATGAAGCCTTTCCCAAATGGCGCCATCATTTGCGGCCTTCCAACAAATCTGCAACAAATCGTGACATTTGGCAGACGCTTTTATACAAAGCAACTTACATTGCATTTCAAGGTACACTTTTACATTGTTTCAGTTCTTGCTTTCCCTGGAAATCGAACCCATGACCTTGGCGTTGCAGGCGTTGATAATTTACTCACCCCCATGTCATCCAAGATGTCCATGTCTTTCTTTCTTCAGTCGAAAAGAAATTAAGGTTTTTGATGAAAACATTCCAGCATTTTTCTCAATATAATGCACTTCAATTGTAACCAAACAGTTCAAGGTCCAAAAGACAATTTCAGTACAAACTGCAAACTGTTCAAAGGGCTTTAAACAACACCAGACAATGAATAAGGGTCTTATCAAGCGAAACGATCGCTCATTTAAAAAAAAGTTTAAGTTTTATAAGCTCAAATGCTCTCCTTGCTCTGTTCTGTGACGCACGTTTGTGACTCTCCTGTTCGAACTCGTTTATCAAAATGAACAATTCTTTTCCCGAGTCATTTGGTTCATTCAACGAACGAAATGAACGAATTCACATGAAAAAAGATTTATTTATTTTGATAAACGAGTTCGAACAGGAGAGTCACAAACGCGCATCACAGAACAGAGCAAGGCGAGCATTAAAGCTTATAAAACTTAAACTTTGTTATTTATTTATTAAATGAGTGATCCTTTCTCTTGATAAGACACTTATTCATCATCTGGAATCGTTTAAAGCCCTTTGAACAGTTTGCAGTTTGCACTGAAACTGTCTTTTGGACCTCGAACCGTTTGGTTACCAGTAAAGTGCATTATATTGAGAAAAATCATGTAATGTTTTCATCAAAACCCTTAATTTCTTTTCGACTGAAGAAAGAAAGACATGGACATCTTGCATGACATGGAGGTGACTAAATTATCAGAAAAAGTTTTTTGAAAAGTGAGTGAACTACTCCTTAAATGCCGTAAGTCGTTGATTTTTGATAAACAATCCCACCCCAGATTCACACCATTGGTTGAAGATATGTTGGGCTGAGGTGATTTTCCCAAAAACATATGGCGCTTTTCCACTGCATAGTACGGTACGGTTCGGCTCAGTACGCTTCGACTCGGCGCGGAACAGTTCGGATCGCTTTGCGTTTCCACTGCAGTAGTACCCCTTCAAAGTGTGTGGGACTGATCGTTATTTGCGCGCGCCTCTGCTGCCATGACATCATCTTAAAAGCGCCACATTTTCAAACCCACAACACAGGAACAATGGAGACCATCGAGGGGATGGTGTTCCTGATTCTCGGTATGTGGTTGTTTTTAACTGCTAGACGGAAAAATGTGTTTAAAATGAGGCTGATGGCAGCAAAACAAAAATACTGCTAAAAAAGTGTCTCGTGTCTCGTGTCGCAAATCCAAGTAGTGACACTGGTAGTGACGATTCTGTCTGACCAATCAGTGATCTGCAGTGTTTCACGTCACATTTTAGTACCGGTACGGTACGCTTGGAACCTCAACAGACCAGGTACTATTTAAAGCGACCTAAAGCGAACCGTACTGTACCGTACCATGCAGTGGAAAAGCACCAATAGTTATCCAAACTATGGTCGCAAGTTTCGTTGAATTGTGTTGGTAATGACGGAACTGCACCGCTGGATGGGATGCGCAAGCAAACATGATAGTGCCACCGAGCCATAGCGTTTGCATTTTTAAGGGGGCCCAACCTACGAATGGCTTACTTATACTTGTCTCTGCATATTTTAACCTTGAAAAAAAATGACACTTATGCAGTGTTGACATTGATTTATGGCACATCTGACCCATTTTTCTTGTAGTATCTGCGTCTATTAAAATGCACTAGAAATGCCTGACTATTAAAAGATGAGAAGGGCTAGAAGTTTATCCAACCTTGAAAGTTGCACCTAGACTCGCAGTGAACAGCACAATCACCTTGTGATTAGCATCAAACAGAGGAGCGATACGGCTCTGAAAATAAAACAACAGACGAGGCTTGTGCACTGAAAGATGGCTGATCGTGTACTCTGTAATTAAGCCAGTCTGCACTTGATGAAAGCAAATTCAACTGGCGGGGCAGCAGTTTCACAGCCAGTTTGCTTTTACGACATAATTACAGTTCCAAATCAAATGACAAGATTTCATATTTCGCCGGGACATTCGCGGACTCTAGTGTCAACAATTACACTGACCCCCCCCCTTCCCACCCCCGAGGTAGAGATGAGGCAGTCTAAATAGTTCAGTCATTCACCTCTGTTTGGGTGCTCCAGGGAGGTCTAACTACAGGAATTCAAATGACTGCAACTTGGAGAGAGTGGTGGCAATTATTCAGACCGTAGGTGTGGTTTTTCATTATATACAGGCTACGCTTCACTGTTTCTCCCATTCCAATGTGTCATCAAGTATCTCCAGAGCTTGTATCAGCATGACCTGAGCTCATATTTCATTTATACAAATGAAATTGTTCTGCAGGGGAAAATTAATATCGGACTGTGCAGAATGAGTGTCAGCATGCCATTGAATACAATGGGGACTGAAACAACATAGTTTCACACCCTCACCCCCTTTTCCAGCGTGACGTACATCCCAGAAGCTTAGTAACTAAACAAAACATTGGTTGTTAAGCATTTTTTAAAAACTACAACTACCCCCCCCCCCCATTTCAATGTTGAAATAGCAATTTGTAGTGAAGCCGACTACTTTATCAAAACAGTTGAACTACTTCAAGATATTAGCAGCTTACATTCGAAGTAGCTTCACCCACACTGCAGTTATTGTGTCATATCTGTGCCCTTTTTCATAGTCTTGGCACTGAATGAAGGTAAATCCTGTAAAATGTGTGAGAATAAAGCGAGTTAAAATGCTAAAAAAAAGGAAGTACCAAAAAACTTTCAGTGAACATGTTCTTTAAAGTACGTTAAGCTATTTTATCAAGTTTTTGTGACTCATGTTTCACGGGACTCTTAGGCCGTGTGTCCACCAAAGCGTTTTTCAACGCCCCTGTCGTGTGTTTTCAATTGTTTTCAATGGGAGCGCCGTGTTTTTTAAACGCCATGAGTGTACCGAGGCGCTGAGCGTTTTTTTTTCACGCTGAAGCGCCGAGCGTTTTTTACTGGTCGCTGGGAGTTGAAAATTGTTCAACTTTGGATAAAACGCAGCGCTCATCACTGTCACATTTTACCCAGCCGTCCAATCACAGTGGAGGAGGGGCGGGACTAAACCACACCGACCAACTGTCACAACATTCAAACGTCTTCAGAAGAGCGTCTAGCGTTTTCAGCTGGCTAAAAACGCTTTGGTGGACACACGGCCTTATCTGAGCATTGTAAGTGTAGTCTCGCATAGCCAGACTTTGATGGGAGAAGGTCTGCAGCTTTTAACTGCTTAAACATATTTAGATATATCGAAATCTATATCTAAATATGTTTAAATTTCACTGTGAAAGGTAAAACTTTCAAAATCTGTGTAAACAATGAGTGACGTACACACGCAAGAGATTACTTATTACGTCACATGAGCAGACCGAAGCGCCCGTGCCTTCAGATCACTTGCACGTGGCTGTGATTACAAGAGGTAAAAACGATATAAATACTAGGGGTGTGCAAAAAAATCGATTCACATTTGAATCACGATTCAATCTTTACCGATTCAGAATCGATTCATAGAATTCCAAAAATCGATTCATAGGCTATATTTTTTAATGGCGTGCAGGGGCGGAGTGGCAATCGGGTGAGTCGGGACTTTTACCGGTGGTCCGGTAGTGTTTCTATGGTTTCGAGGCTGCGAGGGCCGGTCTGATAAATAGTTATTGCAAGTTCTTGCCGCCCGCTGGTCAAACTGTGCAGCCACTCTGCTCAACCCGTAAATAAATGCATCGATCCGCAGATCTTATGTTTGAGTTCTGTAGATCTTTTGCCAAGCGTGTCAGAGGTTACGGGCTCTAAACCGCACTCGTATAGTTTTTTCTCTCTCATCAAAACCGAATATGTTCATCACGTTTGTGTGCATTTTATTTTGTGATTTCACCGGAGTCTCCACAACGGCGATAGATTGAAGCGCGCGTCCGAGAGAAGACTGCGCGAGCCACAGAGAACACTGTATCCATGACACTGATCGCAGCGGACACGAGCGCTCAGCTTGATTTCAAAAACAACAGGTCTCTTATTTAATAGCGAACTAAATGAATGCTCTGCTAACTGGAGATACCCGCAAATTATGCGCCTATGAACGACTTCACTGGATCTAAACAAATCAATCTAACCATAGATGTTACCAGTAGCGGTGGCTTTTTAAAATCTATTTAAAATATTTTCGCAAGGGTTCTATGACATTAGTATATATTTTTAGGAAGTTCAATGTGCCCAGTCGAGTTCACATTTCAACAGTCAACCTGGTAGCTGAAGTAGGCTCCTTAAACCACATTTAGCATAATTGTTTGTTTGATCTGACTACAGCACTTTAAAGCTAAATGTAAAAGCTTTTTATTTAAGTTTTATTTTAAACTTGAATTAAATGTATTTAAAAGCTGGCCAAAGCTTGGCACTTCGCACTTTTTAGTTGCAAAAGTTTTTATTTTTGAATGAAGACATATAAAGTAATATCAAACTTTTCTTTTAAATTATGTCTACTGCAATCAATCACATAGGAAAAAGTAAACTACATTTATATAGACCTGCGAATCATTTTTTGAATCGAAAATCGATTTTGAATCGAATCTTGAGACACAAAATCGGTATCGAATCAAATCGTGACATTTTCTGAATCGTGCACCCCAAATAAATACTGTTCGTTTTCTCACACAAACCGCTCGTTTCGTGTATTAGGCCATCAATGTGTACTTACATTTACGAGTCAATAAATCATTTTTGTTTGTTTTTTAGCACAAAAAGTATTCTCGTCTCTTGATAAACTTATACTTGAGCCACTGTAGTCATATGGAATATTTAAACATTTTCTTCGTTGACTTTCTGGGCTGTCAAGTTTCAATCCCTTAGGCAGTCTATGGAGGAGTGATCCACCTCTCAAATTTAATCAAAAACATCTTCATTTCTGTTCCGAAGATGAACGAAGGTCTTACGGGGTTGGTACAGCATGGGGGGTGAGTAATTGATGACTTAATTTTCATTTTTGGGTGAGCTGAGCCACTCTAGTCAATTTTAACTTTTCGAGGCCGGCAAGTTTCAATCCCTCAAGAAGCCTATGGACTAGTATGGAGGAGTGATCCAGCTCTCAAATTTCATCACAAATATCTTAATTCGTGTTCTGAAGATGAACGAAGGTCTTACGGGGTTGGAACAACATGAGGGTGAGTAAATACTGACCGAATTTTCATTTTTGGGTGAACTATCCCTTTAAACTAAGACAGGACGTTTGTATATTTGGTCTCCAGCTCTGCAAAGTCTTTGTTCCTATGGGTCATATCTCTGGTTCAGACAGATCTTTAGAACCCACAGCTGCTGGATAGCCACAGCATAACCAAACATCCCTGTATCTCTGTTTTATAACGAAATCCCCTCTCATTCCCACGGTAAGCCAGCTGGAGCAGATTTTTCCTCGTTGCCGTCTTGTCTGCCCCATGGGCTCGTCCTGCTCACAGGACGCAGTTTGATTGGGCAGTGGTCAGGGGAACAGAGATTAGTAACTGGATATATAGAACAGGGGACTGCTGGGAAGACTCCCTGTCATCCGATGAAAACCTAGGACTCCGCGGTAGCGATACATGGTCAAGACGTGAGCCGCAACCTCTGCTGACAACCCGTTTGTTGCGACCGCGCATCGTTCAGACCCCTCATTTGCCTGCCACTCTCTCTGTGTGCGACCCGTTTGGCTCCTAGTCGTTTTGGCCTGACAAAATAAGGGGCTACTTTACCACCATGGAGAGATGTGTCTCTACTCATGGCAGAGAGGAGGGACCTGCCATTACGAAAGGCTAAAAGAGACCTTAAATGGCACATCATATCGGAACTTCGACACCAGCTCATGTGGGGACGTGGTAAGAGCTACTTGGCAGCTCACTGGTGTGGCCGGTCATAATTAGAGTGTGAATAAAGAGGAACCTCGAGGGGAAACTGGTGCCATGAATGAGGCTCTGGGAATCTCGACTTCTTAAGCCGTCGGGGATGTTCTGGGACCGGGATGTTTGCGGGCAGAAGATGTCTCCCAGATGTCCGGCTCCGTTGTAACCATATTCACCCTTTCCACTTTGAAGGGACATTCACTTCATGTTGCCTAAACGAATGAACTGTGAAACAACTTTTTGTTTACAATATCTCTAGGTCAGACTGTTTTTAGCTTATGGGTCTCCACATGAGTGGCTCATTCAGAAGGAAACGTCTATGCTGTGACTGGCCATGTGTAAATGTTCTTTGAAGAGTTTTTAAGTGCTTCCCCTCCCCAACATGAAACATTGTTGGAGCTACAAAAGACCCACCTGCCTCACAAAAGACAAGACGGGATGAGGAAAGATGAGAGAGGTCAAGAGAGGTCAGACGAGATTTGGTGCGCTCTGCACTTTGACTAAAGAGGAGGAAGGGCAGGTGCAGTGAAGAAGATGGAGGTTTTACATATTAGTGAAGTGCTTGGGTCAAAGGTCAATCGCAAATCAGCCATGTTGGGATTAATTTGCCAGTTTAAGTGGATTATAATCAAACAAAGAGATGCATTTAGACTTGATAAAAATGTGTTTGGTGATTCCTTGAACTGTCTAATGTTGGGCCCTATGATTTCGCAATCATGGAATTCAGTCATAAACAAAATGTCTGTGAATATTCTTCATTGTTTCTGTACACAAGTGTGCGTGAAGTTCGAGGAATCATATATAAGGACATGAGAGTCACTTCACCATTTCACATAAGAAAAAACAACCATTATACACAGAAACCCAAAGATCTTCACAACAAGTTCAGTTTAAAGGAGTAGTTCACTTTAAAGATGTCCATGTCTTTCTTTCTTCAGTCGAAAAGAAATTAAGGTTTTTGATGAAAACATTCCAGGATTTTCTCCATATAATGGACTTCATTGGGAACCAAACCATTCAAGGTCCAAATGAGAGTTTCAGTGCAGCTTCAAAGGGCTTTAAACGACACCAGACGATGAATAGGGGGTTTAATCTAAGACCCTTCGAGTCATGACTCAAAAAAAGATTCGTTCATTTTGATGAACGAGTTCGAACAGGAGAGTCACGAACGCTCATCACAGAACAGAGCAAGGCGAGCATTTGTGCTTATAAAACGTAATTCGCTTGATAAGACCCTTATTCATCGTCTGGTGTCGTTTAAAGCCCTTTGAAGCTGCACTGAAACTCTCATTTGGACCTTGAACCATTTGGTTCCCATTGAAGTCCATTATATGGAGAAAATCCTGTAATGTTTTCACCAAAATCCTTTATTTCTTTTCGACTGAAGAAAGAAAGAAATGGACATCTTGGATGACATGGGGGTGAGTAAATTATCAGCAAAAGTTTTTTTTTTTTTTTTAAGTGAACTACTCTTTTAACTTTAAGGGATTGTGAAAGAAGTGATAATTAAAACTTTAAGAAATTATCACAATTTTTCTTCTTTGTTTTAATTTTAACAGTAAATCATTTTGCCCCTCCAATATATATATATATATATATATATATATATATATATATTACATTTTAAAATATTAATAAATTGTTTTTGATTACTACCTTTTTCATAATAGATTTGTATTAAATCAGACAATTATTTTAAATAAATAAAATGTTTTATAAGGCCCTATTATTGCAATCGAAAAAAAAAATCTAATTCAATTGATTACACATGCTTTTTATTAATTAAAACATGTAATTAAACTATTAAAATGGAATCCAGAAAACGTTTTAATGGAAAGCACTAGAATTTGGGGATAATAAAACTAAACTTTTAATCGATTGTTTTATGATTCTCTGCACAATCACATTACACAGACAAAAGATCGTCCCGCCTAATTACATTGAAAAAGAATAATTAGCAAAAGATGTTTGTTTTTATTTTTATTTTATTTTTTTACATCCTCCTGTGGATGGATTTACCAAAATTATGAACAGATATATTGACAAAACATTTGAATAGACTCACAATTTCATAATGGACTGCAAAATATAAAGATTTTTTGCATCATTTCATAAAATGCCACTGAAATTACAAATACATTGAGCATTTAACAATGAACAAAACATACACGCGCATATATCCATAGAAATTTACGGAAATACCTGCACCAAAAAAAAAAGGAGGGGGAAGGAAAAAAAAACAAAGGCAAAAAGGAGAAAACCCTGCTATGATATTCAATATTGTAGAAAAACAGAGGACAAAACATTTGTCTCATTTAAAACACATATACAGAAGAGCTCAGTATTCTTACTTCAACACTGTAAACATCATTTAAAGACAGTGTCATAGTTCTTTCTTTTTTAAATCCAATTGATTTTTTTAACTTCCACTGTCAATAATTCTCTAGTCCATCTAAATAAATCAGTAAAGAAATGTAATTTCTCGAACAAATCTGTGCTTAAAGACTTTCCCTCAAAAATGAAGCACACTTTACATTTCCCAAATGAGTGGACAATTATCCTTTACAAGTTTATATGATTTGACTCCTCTTAATTAATTCAAATGATACTGGTTAGTGATAGTTTGTTCATGGATTGTTTTCCCCTCCGCCGCTGTATAGCAAGAGTCAGATCTACATCAGAAGATAAAGGCTGAATATTAATTTGAGGCACGTCCGTGTTGTCTGCTTACGTCTGTCTCCGAAAGCCATTGGTGGCACTTAAATTCAGCATGCTTTCTTGACTACACATTTCCTCCTGATTTTCTTTCAAGTTATGGCCACTTCCTGTCATTTACGCAAAGAGAGGTTTGACAGTTTGCAAAGTATCTGAAGAGTAGGTGATAAACTATGCATCCATATTTAAAAAAAAAAAAAAAAAAATTACCCATGCTTGTGTTGTTCAGTTCTTTATGATGTGCCCCGCTGACTAATTTCGAGCCGGAAACATGTGCAGCCTTAGCTTATCTTCAAATCGAGTCACAAATAATATGTAAACTGTAAAAAGTCGTGAACATAAACGGCAGGATGTTGTGAATAGTGAGTGGTGTATGCCGAGGTCGTGTGAATTTGAGCTGGTGATGAAAAGAGACAGGTGGAGGCGATTCAGTGTGTAGGAACAGAGGTCGTAATGAGGAAATCATTTAATCCCAGGATCCTTTAGAGGACAGGCAGTCACCCAGGGCTTCCAGAGAGTCCCAACACAATTCAGTGATTGCAGTTTCAACAACGCACAGGATGGTGCATAGAACGCTGCTACAAATGAATGGCCTGTGTGCGTTTGCTCATAGGATTTCTTCAGGTGAGCACCTGGGCTTTATTTCAGAGTTGATTCATTTGTGAATGAACAAATCCCTTAGATAATTTAATAGTAAATGCACCAATTTGAGCTTATGAAACTTTGAAACAAGCAAATCCAGTCTGAATTAGTCAAGACTGCACACTAAACATTTTATAATACCAATAACATATGAAAGGATTTGACCTTGTACAAGGTTTGGACGTCACTGAAACGCAATTAAGAGATAGGTGAGGGTGGAAGAAATGGCAATGGATGTTAATTTGAGCGAATGTAAACATTTTCATCTTTAAAAGTAAAATCTGGGATGTGAAAAAAAAAAAACTATGTCAGGAATGCAACACTGGCGGCCTCAACACTGTTTATATACAGAGATAATAATGTAGAGGAAATATTGTCATTTTTTGTTGTCATTTGCACGGTTGATTTACTTTCATTTAAAATGTCGTCGATAGAAAATCATTCGGATGCAGTCTGACTGCATCCGCTGTATTAAAACACCCTTAAAATTGCTGAATATTTTTATTGTCAAAGTGACATTCAGTGCTTTACGTCTATCTACCGAGTATAACCCATGATGAGTGGGGGCCATTGACAGCAACAATAACATGAAAACGTTCTCAGATTTTTAGAAGTCGACCTCTTCTTTAGAAATGACCCATTTGTTTCCTTTGAGGAAACTAGAAACACAAAACTGGCTGACCGCCAAAATCTCAGTATTTGTCATATCACAAGATGGGGTGTGTAGAAATATAATTTCAGGAACTGAATGCATTAGAAACCCATCGATAATGTACCTGCACATGCCATGTGTCATTACAAATAATCCAATAAATACAGAAATTATTGCACAGTAGAAAGGCTCCATGAATTCCTAATGGACTACTCCTCTGTTAGTTGCTGGGAAATGCGGGAAGCGTTTTTAGAACCGCAGACTAACATTTCCCTGTGTTCTTGTTTCTCAGGTGGCAGTTTGTTTTCACAAAACAAAACAAAACAAAACAAATATAGTCAAGAAAAAGGCTATCCAGCTAAACCCATAATGCAGTGCATCGGAAAGTGGTCTCAAGCTCTGTCCGACTCCTCAAGTTTGACCTCATTGGTCAACAAATGCTCTCCATGCCACTTCTTCATGTGTTTTTCCAGGGTGCTGTACACGCTGAAGGGCATGTGGCAAATATCGCAGCGGTACACCTCTTTGCCGAACTGCCCGTGGGTCTTCATGTGACGGGTAAGCTTGCTGCTCTGGGCGCAAGCGTAGCTGCACAGGTCACACTTGTAAGGCCTCTCACCCGTGTGGCTGCGCCGATGCACGGTCAGATTGCTGCAGTTCTTGAACACCTTCCCACAGTACTCGCAGGTGTCACTCCGTCGACTCTCCTTGGAGCTGGGTGGTCTCCCTGGCCCAGGACCCCGCAGATGGAGGTGAGGTGTACTGCTACCACTTCGCCCTGACATGCCACCACCCTCCAGAATTTCCCCTGGAGGGGTGGAGAAGCGCAGGCTGCCCGTCTCGGATGAAGAGTGCTCGGAAGAAGTGCCGAAAGGCGACTGCCTGGAGTCGGTAAAGCTCAGGAATGGCTCCCTTATGAAGTGGTGGGATGCAGCATAACCGGCAAGCAGCTGAGAATACACGTTTTCCGGGGATATGACGGGCACCTGCGGATGCTCCATATCCTTCTCCATCTTGATCCTCTTGGCAGTAGACCCAGAGAGGCCGGAGCTGGAAATAGGCACTGGCTTCCGGTGAAACATCGCTGAGATGGAATCTTTCGGGCCGCAGCCTCTGCCATTCACCATGGGCCGCCGGTCTCTGTCGGCGTCCCTGGCTGCCGAAACTGTGTCCATCTCCTGACATGGCCTGCTGCCCGGTGGCAGTCTCAAGTGATTGTCGAGGTTGTTGTATTGGCTTTCTGTCACTCTGTCCGTGGCCAGCAGGGGCTTCTCCTCTGGGGAGGGTCTCGGGCCATTCTCTCTGTTCCTGCTCAACTCCGAGTCCATGCTCAGGTTGGACTCGGGCCTGCTCCCATTTTGCTGTTCTTCCTCCTCTTCCTCCTCCTCCTCTTCCTCCTCTTCCTCCTCCTCCTCCTCCTCATTCTCCAATCCCTCCCTTGTGCCATTGTCCTCAGTGTTTTTCAGCCCCTCTCCAGCTGAGTCTTGCCCTCCCTGCTCAGGTGAGCTCCCCATGGAGCCTGACTTGTGCATGTGCGTCTTCATGTGGCGCTTTAGCTTGCTGGCCTGCGAGCAGGCGTGGTCACAGAGATGGCACTTGTAGGGTCTTTCGCCAGTGTGGCTTCGTCTGTGCACAATCAAGTTGCTTTGGAACTTGAAGGTCTTGCCACAGAACTCACAGGACTTGGCTTTGCCGACCTGATTTAGTGGCGATGAGGAATGGCCTCTGGATGGAACTGATGGCGGCTGTGAGGGTGTGGTTAGGAAAGGGAGAGGTTTGGAGCCAGGCTGGAAGAGAGTGGGGCTGAGCAGCCGATGCATAGGGGGTACACGGTTGGGAGAAAGAGGGGGAGTCGGGCCACCGTTGTTGTTGTTGTTGCCCGCCAAATCACGGAGACGGTCAGCGAAGCCCATGGATGGTTCAATGCCCATTGATTGATGGTTCAGCCGCATCACTCGCTCGAAAGCACTTGGATGCTGGGACAGAAGACCCATCTCCTCTGGGCCAAGGCGTTCCAGAGGGTGACGGGGTGGCGGAGGGCTTACAAAGGGCGGGGTGGATGGCAAGCGGGTGTCGATGTATCTGGGTGGTGGAGGCTCTCTTAGCAGCGGGGCACCCATGCGAAACAGTTGGAAAGGGTTGCTCCCATCACCCAGGAAACTGGCTAGAGGGGAACGGGGCAAGGCATCAGCCCCCAGTGGAGGAGGAAGGGCCAAGCGAGGGGTAAGCGAGCAGCTAGTAGGGTGGGTGTCCAGGTAGATGCGTATCCCATGGATGTTCTGCGCATGCTGCAGCAGAAACCATGCACTGGAAAAGGGTTGCTTACAAGTGGTGCAGATGTAACTGGAGGGCTCATCTCTTCCTGGAAGACACAAAACAAGTGGATGTAATTAATATATACATATTAGCTATTAACTCTCTGATCTGGTGCAAGGGGGAGGTTGAGATAGCACACTTTAATAGCTTTCCGTGTCATTTGCGCATCTGTTTGTTCTCGGTGATGGCTTTAAATGTAATCAAAGCAAAGAGTCCTCTATGGTGAGGTTCATGGATCATTTCTGTTTAAAAATTAAACAGGCAGCATGTGAAAGACATTTCATTGCGCTGCGGCGACAGCCATTTTATAAGATTGAATGAAAATTACATCACCCTAAGAGGGGAGACAAGAGCTCTCTGATAGCCTAGCGGGTTATCTACTGTGAGGCAGGGCCGGCTGCTCTCTAAAGCTGTGTCAAAGAGGATCTGCCTGGATGTGACTCACCCAGAATCTGAGTCACACTAGGGGGTTAGTGAGAGCAGGGAAGCTCCCAGAGGGCTGGAGCCTAATGCAGATGGCAGGTATCGCCCACAGGCCACAACGCATTGTGCTAATGCTAATGTCAGCCAGACGTTAATATAGAACTCCCCATTCAAAACCCCGACACCCCCACCTTTCGCTATTTCCATATGGAGATCATTCTGTGGCAAGAAAGAGAAAGAGAGGATTAAGGAAGAAAGAGAATGAAATGGAATCGCGTTGATAGGTCAATACATTGACAAAGTCAGGCACATAGTTAGCTACTGACAGTCCCCCATACGCTTATATTTTTGTGATATGATAGTACTTTGCGAACCCATGCCAATGTTCTCATGTGCTTGCTTTCACACTGAAAAAAAGAATATTAACCATACGGAGACATTGATGTCAGTTTTTTTTTATAATATAAAGCAAATCACACTGCATGTTAGTACAGATAGAAGTGTCATCTGAACTCATGCATTGATTTAGATCATGTATTATTTTCGCATGTGGTTATAAAAAAATATATGATATTTTGGGGATAATATTTTCTTTTGGTGAGGGGGATTTGACAATTCAATTGAGTAAATAGTCACCTTCATTTATATAGTGCTTTTAACAATATGGGCTATTTCAAAACAGCTTTACAGTGATAATAGGAAATGAAAGTAACAGAGATTGGTTTGATTTTACAGCAGCTCTAGAATAAAGTTATTGTCCAGCTGAAGTTAGTTTTAATCGATTCACATGACACCGTTTTGACAGAAAACCCTTAACGCGCTCCGACCCGCTCATCCGCACAGCAACACACGACTACCTGGTGGCTCGAGAACGCAAACCTTAAAATCAGTTCCCAGGTGCAAGCCTTGAAATTGTTTTCCCCCATGACCATATGTATTTATGTTTAAGGTGTGAAATTGAGGATTTGTTAAAGGAGTAGTTTAAATAAAAACTTGCTGATAATTTACTCACCCCCATGTCATCCATGATGTCCACATCTTTCTTTCTTCAGTCGAAAAGAAATTAAGGTTTTTTATGAAAACACACCAGGATTTTCTCCATATAATGCATTTCATTGGGAACCAAACGGTGCAAGGTCCAAATGAGAGTTTCAGTGCAGCTTCAAAAGGGCTTTAAACGACGCCAGACGATGAAAAAGCGTCTTATCTAGGATTTAAAAAATAATTTGTTCATTTTGATGAACGAGTTTGAACAGGAGAGTCACGAACGTGCATCACAGAACAGAGCAAGGCGAGCATTTGTGCTTACAAAACTTAAACTTTTTTATTTATTTTTTAAATGACAAATCGTTTCGCTTGATAAGACCCTTATTCATCGTCTGGTGCCGTTTAAAGCCCTTTGAAGCTGCACTGAAACTCTCATTTGGACCTTGAACTGTTTGGTTCCCATTGAAGTCCATTACAGGGAGAAAAATCCTGGAATGTTTTCATCAAAAACCTTAATTTGTTTTCGACTGAATAAAGAAAGACATGGACATCTTGGATGACATGGGGGTGAGTAAATTATGAGCAAGTTTTTAAAAAAAAGTGAACTACTCCTTTATTTCGTGGAGAGTGGTTCTTTGCAGATATGACTTAAGGTTTGTCCGAAAAAACACGTGACTGATGCAGTGAAGAGGAAGAGAGAGGAAGACACTGGACGTGTAAGTGGTTGTGTATGACATGTCCACAGCCGGTGTTTGATTTGGCTGGCCTTTAAATGGACACCTGGCAAGAGGGATTTTGGATGCTAAGAGAGTAACAGAGAGAGACAAACTAAAATACACACAGGCTGTTCATTTTCATTTTGAGGCCCTGGACAGGAGCCCAAGCCTGGATAAAATCAACAACGGACATATTCTGCACCAAAAAAAGCCTCATTAACATCCCATATTCCTCTGATGGCTGTACAGGACTAAACATAACATGGGATGGACAAAAAGGGTGAAATGGAGCATTTGTTCGTGCACTAATATATGCATTTGTGTGTGCGCGCGCTTTTGCAATTTGCATCCTATCACATCATACAAAAAAACACCATATGTTACTAAGGGACCGTGTCAGCTAACAGACAGGCAGACTTAATGACGACCAAAGACAAATTTCATCAACTTTCCAAACAAGCCAGAACGAGAGAGAGAGAGAGAAACCCATAGTGAATAAGTTAGGATATGCTAATGACCCATCAGAGATCCATGTCTTCTGACAGCAGCTTGTGTGGCATGATGGTGTGAAATTACCCATCAGGCACCTCAGGAACACAAATCTCCATCTGATCATGGTCCATTGGGTCCTACTGTGTATGTGTGCCACACTATGGAGGCCTGGGAGGGCCATGTCACAGCAAAGCGCTCCAGCCAATAAAAGTGCTCATTATAGAATCATCGCTGTTCGCTCTGTGATTCAATTTGCAGTAATTACCGCGGTCCGCGTCCATGAAACCGTTCGCTGTGGGCAGAGGTCAACTGCCAGTTAACAGAGTGTCTTTTCTCCTCTCAATGTATTCAATTGCAAGGGCCTAATAGCCTAATTTTCTTCCCTCTTGCACTTCAATAAATATTGCCGGGATTACAGGTTAAACAGCTAAATTGAGTTGTGGCTGTTATATTACAGAGCTGGCTGTTAGCGTGCATGAAGCTAACAGCTCGGCAGTAGCGTTCTCGTTGTGTTAAACAAGTGCTTGGATGTCTACGTGCATGTCTTTGTGCATGTGTGTATAGGATATGTGATTAATGACAAATGTGTGTGTGTGTGTGCGCAGAGGGGCTTTTACACTAAACTTATCCACCCTCTTGGGTTTAGTATTACAAAACCTCACGGCCAATTAGTCCATCCTCAGGGACCTCCAACCTGGGTTTAGATATGTTGATTTCAACATTTTGTGGCAATTAATTTCCTTTTAAGAGCATGAATGCAGTGACGGAGAAGTGAGGAGGAGGGGCTGGAGGGTGTTTTTTAATTATCTGCGGACAAATCTGGCAGACTTGAGAGCACTGCTGTTTCATGAGGGAAACAACATTAGCGTTAGCTACTGCTGTCTGCAGCATTACCCGACCGTGAACCAATCACTTACCGGAGCTGGACTAATGGAATAGTCATGGGATGATGTGCGAATGTGTGAAACTCGTTTGATGTTGCCGTAACGCGAGGACATATGTGTGTGGCGTAATGTGCGGCGTAATGTCACAGGGACATAGTGCGAATACGTGAAACTGTTTTGTTGTGAATCATATTTGATGATGACACAATGCAAGGATGTGTGTGTGTGCGACTCTTTTGATGATGTCACCATGCAAGAGCAATATAGACCCTTTTTCAGTTGGTAAACATGGTGACGTTTTTATTGTGGGCGGAGCTTAGGTGGAATCAGAACGATCCCTCTGGCCGCTTTGCTAACGCTAGTTAGCAAGTATCGTTAGCTTGTTGACTGGAGAAAATACGATTTTATCTTAATGTGTAAGGTCACCTAGTGTCCAGGACCGCGATTGTTATTTCCAAAAGTTATTTTTAACGGACCGAACCAGATTGGCCGACCCGTAGCCGCCTACACGCTCACTCAATGCATGGACGATCTGACAGGATTAACGTACGTTACCTCGGGTGAGTGGCCTGACTTCTACACCTACCTTATAGAGAAACCGATCATAAAGAGAATCTGAGATTTAGATGCTTATATGGTCCTGTACAAGACTTGTGTGTACGATCCGCAGTTCTGCCGAGCCAGCGCCGAGACGACGACAATGTAAAGAGTGACATTACGGTGCGACTTTTAATGATGTGAATATTTTCTAGAAATAAAAATTCCAGATTCAGCATATTCATTTTTCATCAATTCTTGCACCAAACAACACAATAAGATGACATTTAATAATAGTAACAATAATTTAAGCTCCTTATTATGTAGCCGAATCGGTGCTGGTTTGTATTAGCCGCCTCCAGTTTTCACTTTGTTTTGCCTCCAGCTAGCGCCGTGACGTAACCGTGACGTTGGCGCAAAAAGGGTCTATACGCAAATGCGAGGACAAAACGAGGGGATCTATGTGTGTGCAAATACATGCAATCCCAGACAGCAACATAGTGTCGGCCCACATCTGGGCTGACACTATGTGCTGTCTGGGATGCGTTTGGTAATGACATCGCAAACTAAGACAAGTGCATGTGCGAATCCGTAAAACGTGTTTGATGATGTTACAACTCAATGACATATGAGCATGTGCAAATGGCTGAAACTCATGTGACAGCAGCATAAGGACATCTATGTGAGTGCAATTGCATTAACGCATCTAAGTTTGTGCAAATTCAAGCAACGCGTTCTGCAATCATATCACAAAGACAAGCGCACGTACGAATGCATGCGACTTGCTTGATGATGTCACAACGTAGAGACAAATGAGCGTCTGCAATTGCGTGAAACTCGAGTGACAGCGCAAATTCTTCTCTGTGTGGGCAAAGACAAGAGCGTGTACGAATGACTAGGGTTGAGTATCGAGAATCGAGTATCGATTGGAACCGGGACTAACTTTTAGTTTTTCCCGGAATCGTTCAAAAGTTAAAATTTCGATTCCTAGTTTCGATATTCACAGTCCGCCGAGCGGAAGAAGAAACCGCTGAACACCAACGAATAAGCGTCTACCGGAAGTGTTGGCATAACCGCGTGAGTTATGCCAACGTTTATGCAGATAGCTTACGTCGGCGGTCCAAAGTGTGGCTTCACTTTCCTAAAAACAACGAAATCTCTGCAAAATGCAAAATTTGTGACAAAAGGAGTATTTCCTTCAGAAAGGATTATTTCCTTCAGAAAGACCGTCGGTTAGCAAGGTTAGCTAAACCCTGCCTTTTAAAAGAATCGGAATCGAGAATCGTTAGGAACCGGAATCGAAACAAGGAATCGGAATCAGAATCGTTCAAATTCAAACGATACCCAACCCTACGAATGACACATGTGCGCATGTAAATGCATAACCAGTATGATGATGTCACACTTCTAAAATAGCAATGCAACAACAATAGCCGCGTTTCCACTGCCGGGCTAGGGCTGGGCCAGAGCTAACAGCGAGCCGAGCCGAGCTAGTGGCCTCGGGCCTCAAGCACCGGGCTTGCGTTTCCACTGCCGGGCCAGTAGCCCCACAGCGCTGCCCCAGACCCCACCCCTAACACGCCTTTCTGGATCAAACGTCATAAAACCCAACCCATTTCAGCGGGTATTATGAATTAATTTATTTTTTAAATTAGGAAGATAGCATGTATATTAACTCACCTGCCGTGGTGGCTGCAATAGTGTCCCGAGACCAGTACAGGCGATTCTCCATTTCAAGCAGCGATTTTTTGCACGATATAACAAGTAGGGCTGCGGGCACGTTTTCAAGTTATTCATGAACCGTCAACCGAGGCCCATCGGTTAATACTCGGTGCATAGTGTGCGCGCCGCAACCTCGAGATACAGAGTTAATTTTTAACACCTTTAATAACTGATGAGACCCCATTTGAAACGAAATTAATTTCTAGAAATAAAACGCAGCAAGTACGGAGCAGTTAAAGCCGCATTTCCATCACCCTTCAAACTGAAATTGCCAATTGAAAATAAGCAAAACGTCAATTTCACGTCAAAAACTCTGCAAATAATAATAATAATATAATAACCATCATCATTATTGTAACATTTTATTAGGCTGCATATGTAGAAGACGCCTTTATCCAAAAAAGATAGAGCACAAATAAACACAATATTTTTGACGCATATCCAGTGTGTGTGGAGCATGCACTGATGGCTGCGAGACGCCCATGTGAACACTTGCAGTTTCATTGCATTTCTTTCAGTGGAAACAACTTAAAATACTCTTTCATTTCTGGTCATACAGAAAATAATAATACATTATTCGCAAATACATTTATTTGCGTAAACTCACAATAACAAGAAAACGTTGTGCTTTAACAATTAATCAAGGCGCGCTTCATGATTTCCGTGAACTGAAGCGCGAGACCTGAAACAGCCGCATTCGAATTTGTTCGTTTTAAATTGGACATTTAAAGCTTTAGTTAAAGCTTAAGTCTACAGGGGTTATATCCTTTGTAGATTAAAGCTTTAAATATCCAATTTAAAACGAACAAATTCGAATCGAAAGCCAATATCTTCTGACTATGTAATTATGTAGCTAATTAATTTCTCTCTAAATGTGCATCCGGAGATGGAGATTTTTAGCCGAAAATGATTTAGAAAACAATAGTTTATTAATAAACAATTAATGCCTCGTTATTTTGTATTATTTAATTATCAGACACATTTATTATAGCCTATAAATCACCTTTCTGTAGGCTGTACGGCTCTTCTCATTCAGCACTGCGGGGAAAATATAATTTCCAGGTTCTAATTTGGCCTCAGAAAACCAGAAAAATATATATTTTTTTCATATTAATTTGTCAAATATTTTAAATGTTTAGGGGGCAAAAAAAATCAAACAAATATCTGAAAATTCGTCGATATGTAGCCTATATATTTTTGCGCAGCATTTGGCATAGGCCTACAGATCAAATTAAACTGTTATGCAATTTTAAACGGTTAATCGGTTAAACATGGACACCCCAATGTGCATCTTGCTTCAGATCATAACGTTCCATAACACCGATAAACTCCGCCTTTTACCTTGAGCACGCCTCTAGCCCGAGCTGGCCCCCTCTGGCCCAAGGTATTCGACGGGCCAGAAATCCTGGCCGTTGGCCCTGAGGAAGCCCCGATCAAGCCCCGGAAGTGACAGTGGAAACGCGACTGGCCCTGGCACGCACTAGCACGGCCCGGCCCTGGCCCGGTAGTGGAAACGCGGCTATTATGTGCATGTGTGTGTACGACTCGGTCCTGGCAATCTCACAGCTCTGCCCCTTGAACCCGCTACATTCCTAGCTGTCGAAAGCCACAGCGGCACATTTGCATAGAGAACAAAGGAAGAGGTGATGCCATGGGGACTACGACACGCCTTCACTCCCCTCCGGACCCTCCCCTCCCATCCCGAACGTACCCTCTGTGCACCTGTCACAAGCCTGGCTGACACCTCACACCGCAGTAACACGGGCCCTCATTAGCATGCCTCTGATCTTGGGCTCCCAGGGGCTCGTGGGGCCTCACCTCGCATCACTGATGTCTTGTTTGTGATGATCGTGGCTAATCAGGGGGCCAGACCACTATGCTAATGAGAAACACAGAGGTGCAGCATTCTGTGTCGTGCAACTCTGCTGTCTGTGCCACCAACACACTCTAGGGACTGCTGATGTGATTTGGATGCGAGTGTTTGTGTCTGAGAGAGATAAACAATATCTATGCGCTGCTTATGGGAAGAGTACTGTGGAAGATGTTATTAAAAAAAAACGTTTAAAGTATTACTGATTCTTTGAAGTCAATTTAAATCAGGGGTATCCGGATTCATCCTGCAGGGGCACTGTCCTGCAGAGTTTAGCCTCAACACCCCTGCATTAAGGTTTCTAATATGCCTAGTAAAATCTTGATTAGCTGGTTCAGGGTGTGTTTAATTGGGTTTGGAGATGAACTCTGCAGGACAGTGGCCCTCCAGGAGCAGGACTGGACACCAATGATTCATAACTGTTTAAACTAGGGCTGAAACGATTAGTCGACATTGTCGACAATAAAAAATTGTCGACAAATATCGTTGTTGTCGAGTAATCGTTTGATCTCACTTGACCTAATGTAAGGACGTGCAATATCGCGATTTGACCGCTACGGTGCGGTGACGCTAAAGTGTAATGCAGCCCTTTACAAATGCATGTGGTAAAAGAAAAAAACAGCGCCAATTATGACGGAGTGCAAACGAATCCGAACTAGCCAGGTTTGGGAAAGTTTCACAAAACTTAAAGAGGAAACATCCCGGCAAAAGAGGAGCCGGTGAGAATTGAGTGTTCTCCAGCTGGAGCTAACTAACTAGTGGTAACGTAAATCTCTTTATTAGATAATGCAATACTACTAATAATAGTAATAATATTATGGATAATAATATAATTACAGTAATGTGACGATTTATGCATAGAACAAAGCTTGATCAAGCTTAGAAGTCAGGGCTGTTTTTATTATTGTAACACTATTAGGTATTATAGTCTTATCACTCGCCTGTATTTTGTTCCATAATCATGAAGACTTACAAAAGGAGATGTTAGGACGCATATAATGGCAGTTACTTTTTATTTTTCATACTATAAATTAAAAGGTGAATGAGAACGTCTCTGTCACCTCAATTGTCATGTAAAAAAAAAGATTGTAATAATTTTATTTGTATAATAACGGTTTGTAGATTCATATTTTACCATTCTTTGTGTCCTGAAAAAGCAGTGGTGCTATTAAACAATGCTTATAGAGCATTTGTGTGTGATTTGAGTTGGATTGAAATCTGAAAACTTAGAGAATGACCTGTTTAGTTGGCTCAAAGTTCATTTACACAACCATTTCTAAAGCTGAACTGATTTTCTTTTTGTATATTATAGTAAGAATATGTAAAACTCAATGTTTTAACTAATTGAAAAAGCTGAATAATCATTCCAAACTTACTGATTAGCCAACAACATAATAATCAACATTCTAATAATCGTTAGATTAATCGATTATCAAAATAACCGTTTGTTGCAGCCCTAGTTTAAACTTGGCCATTAGTTTACAGCATTTTGGGTGCCTGAAAATGTAGCGTGTATATGTCCCCTGCTTTTTCTATGCCTTTAGTGGTACCAAATGGAACTGCAAAAATAATGACTGTTTACCGACAGGTTTTCTAAACACTCCTCCCTAACTCTACTTATAACTGACTAAATTTGAACACTGAATGATGTATTTGAACTTGAAATTTATAGATGGTTCACTGTCTATCCTTTTCTTCCTGTTTGTCTGGATTTCACTCAGTCCTCGTGATAGATAGGCTTGATAGACTGTACATTGATTGAGCTGTGAGCCTTAACAGACCATGATATTGTGTTTGATAAATGATTATGACAAAGAAATGAATGATTTTGGCAGGAAGATGATGAGTGGAAAGCCAGACCACATGCTGGGGCTAAAACCACTATACCAGTTTCTTGAGGAGAGTCTGATATTTTCATGTTGAATTCCACAGCCTGCAGTGAATTGTGTGTCTGTGTGTTCGTGTGAGTGTGTATGTTCAAACTTTGGTGTTAACAAACGGAGATATAAATCAATATTTTTTCTTGTTTTCCACAAATATCTAAATGCTAGAATAAAGGTAAAGAAATCAAAAGTAAAAAAACAACAACATAATAATAAACAAAATGGACATATGGATGGACAGATGGATGGATGCATGGATGGATGGATAGATGGATGGATGGATGGATGGATAGATGGATGGATGGATGGACGGATGGATAGACGGATGGATGGATAGATGGATGGATAGATGGATGGACGGATAGATGGATGGATGGATGGATGGATGGATGGATGGATGGACGGACGGACGGATGGATGGACGGATGAATGGATGGACGGATAGTGGGTGGATGGATGGATGAATGGATGGATGGATGGATGGATGGACGGATGGATGGACGGATGGATGGATGGATGGATGGATGGACTTTTTTTACCCATAATCCTCCCGTAGTTCAGTGCTCTAGTCTAGTGGATTAGAGCTATCTGTGATTCCTGGCCATAATAAGGACGGACAACTGTATATGAAAAGACTCCCATTCTACAGTGGAAAAACTGTGTGTGTAGAGAAGCCACAGAGGATAGTGGCAGGCAAAGTGGTTATGGCAGGCACACACACATACATACACACACTTATGTCTCCTGTCTAAGTGAAAGCAGGCCTGTTGCAGTAACCGTTCCAATCTGTCTCCATCTGCAGGAGCACAGAGGAGGGACATCACAAACTGTGGTCTCACACAGTTTGCACACAACACACAAGCATATACACGCAAAAACACCTTCACAGTCACATCTACAACTACGAAAACAAATAAATGGAGATTTTCTCAGCCATTGTCGCAAAAAAAGACAAAAGAAAAGAAAAATAACACCTTCATAATAAATCCATCCAAACCCCACTAACACACAATATCCATTCAGCAGTTTGGGTTTCTTACATATTCGGGTCCCAGATCTATCTCTAACCAATCCCTAAACTCGTTTATTGGGCCCATAATATTATTATCTTATGAATGCGTACATGATTTCTAACATATTTTAAACACATATTTGTATATAGTAGAGCCAGACCGATATATATCGGCAGGCCGATATTATCGGCCGATATTAGGCATTTTCTAAAATATCGGTATCGGCAGTTATAATGGCCGATAAATAAATATTTCAAAAATAAAATAAAAACGGGCAAATCACGCTTCAACCATGTCATGAGTGTTGGAGTTGTATAGTTTGTCCACCAGAGGGCACTCTACAACGTCCCTGTTGGCAACACTCGTGTACTGTATAACGCGCCACACATCCTGCAACAGGCAGAGAGAACCAGTTATGCATTATCATATTATTTTAGTTAAAACTCAAAATTAACTACAAATAACTAATGTTAGGGAAATCCGATAATAGGTTGTTGCTCGTTTCTGAAATAAAATAAGAATAATAATATCGGCCGATATATCGGATTTTAAAACCAACAAATATTTGTATCGGTATCGGCCTTCAAAATCCTTTATCGGTCGGGCTCTAGTATATAGTGTTAAAGTAAATTTATCTTGCTTTAAAGAACAAGAAAAAATACGTTTTTTTTTTCCAGTGCACCATGAGCCTCATACCTATCCTATCCATAATGACACACCCACATCAGCCTTCTTCTTCCTCCTGCACGCTTACTGCCAGTCTCCTGAAGAAACAGGCCAGCCAAGGGTAGCGTAACCATCTAAATGAAAACACATGCCACCCTAGAGTGCCCTGTCATCATCCGATACTGCCAGAGCGAAGACGTCCTACGGCGTAGACGGGAAAGGACAGTGAAAAACAACTGGAAAGACTTCTCTGTCAGTAAGAGCTATGACTCTTGGCTCGGTGAGAACAGAGAGAAGTGCATTAGCACAGCGTTTTGTGGCATTGCAACTAGTCTGAATCATAGCTTGGAGTGTGCGTCACTGTGTTAAGATCTGGCTGGCGTGAAAAGGCCGTTCAAGAAGAGCTGCAGGAACTTGATGGATGACACTGGTGCTTGCGGCTGAAGGGAGATGCGGAAAAGCCAGCGGGGTGGAGAGAAAAAAGCAAATAGGGGGACAGCGAGGGACCAGTTCAAAGCAAACATTGCTCCATGTCATCGCAATCGTACCCTGGATCACAATCAAAATCTCCCAGCCGTATATATATCTAGCGGTTTGCGCTAATAGCTAATCTCTGTATGTTTGACATGAGACGGGATGAAAATAGCCTCGCGTTAGTTAAGTTGTTACTTTGAAATAGTTTCGCCTTTTAGATCCATTTAATCCTTTCCATTTGACATGTTTTTAGAAGTAAAGATCGATTTTTAAAAAAAAAAAAAAACGTCCGTTAGCATACTCATTTATCTCTGTTCGGCTGTCGCAGGACTTCCCAGGAGTGCACCGTTTGAATTCTGACATTTTGCTCGTGGCCGCTCAGGTCTGGATACAAACGTTTTTATTAGACGTTAAATCTTAGAAAAAAAAAAGATTTTCTTTTGGTTTTCTTTTAATCGTATTTCCTAGTATAAATATCGAAACATTCTTAGATGAGGATACATTTACATGAAAAGCAAAATCACATACCGGTAATATAAGTGTAAAATGGATCATAATTAAGTGACTTCACACTAAAATAAAAATAAAAAAAGTTTGCTATAAAAGGGATAGTTCGGTTCTGTTCCAAACTGTTTGGTTAACCATATTCTTCAAAATATCTTCTTTTCTGTTCAGCAGAAGAAAGAAACTCGTACAGGTTTGGAACAACTTGAGGGTGAATTAATGATGACAGAATTTTCATTTTTTAATTCCCAAAAAAATTATATATATATATATGTGTGTGTGTGTGTGTGTGTGTGTGTGTGTGTGTGTGTGTGTGTGTGTGTATTTTATTAAAGGCTTGCACCTTGGAATCTATTTCAAGGTTTGCGTTCTCGAGGCACCAGGCACTGTTGTTGTGCGGATGAGCCGGCCGGAGTGCGTTAAGGGTTTTCTGTTAGAACGATATCATGCAAGTGACCCTTAAGTTAATAACTAATTATTTAGCAACGGAAGTGAATCGATCAAAACTAACTTTAGCAGGACAATAAATTTATTCTAGAGCTGCTGTGAAATCAAAACAATCTCTGTTGCTGTAAATTCCGAATCTTTTTCCGAGTCAATTCTTTCGTTGAATGAACCAAATGACTCGGAAAAAGATTTGTTCATTTTGATGAACGAGTTCGAACAGGAGAGTCACAAACACTCATCACAGAACAGAGCAAGGCGAGCATTTGAGCTTATAAAACTTAAACTTTGTTATTTATTTATTAAATGAGCGATCTTTACGCTTGATAAGACACTTATTCATCGTCTGAAATCGTTTAAAGCCCTTTGAACAGTTTGCAGTTTTGGACCTTGATCCGTTTGGTTCCCATTGAAGTCCATTATATGGAGAAAAATCCTGGAATGTTTTCATCAAAAACCTTAATTTCTTTTCGACTGAAGAAAGAAAGACATGGACATCTTGGATGACATGGGGGTGAGTAAATTATCAGCAAACGTTTGTTTTTTTTTGTTTTTTTTTAAAAAGTGAACTACTCCTTTAAGTAATTATATGTGTTTTTCATGCTGGGACTAGCATGGGATGCTGGTTGCAGGTTTGCTTGTCTCCAGCAAGACCAGTACTATCACCAGCATAAACCAGCCCGGACCCACTAAAAGTGTGAGCAAGGGAAGCAGAAAAGAGCGGAGAGCTATCCCGTATGTGAAATAATTGCCCTAGTATTTTTTTGGATTACGTCTACTATAATGGTCCCCAGCTGGGCCCAGGCTTCTATACCCATTTAAAGCTCACTGTAAAAAATCCCGAGGCCCTCAGCGCGCCTTCCCAAACAATCAGGGCCCTGTAAAACAGCTCCTTCGATACCTCATGTGCCGGGATCTGCGACACATGCCAGTCATGTGAATGGATTCCACTTCTGTTGCGCTCAGCGGGACCAACGCTGTGAGTACCCAGTGAGTACCCAGAATCCCTTGCACAGATCACAAACTCAGATGCCAAATCAAGACTAAAGCTTTGGCTGTATACTTTAAATGCTAAATTGTGTGCAATATTCAAATTACCATGTCTCCAATAGTGCCTCGATGATGTTTTAGATTAAGATTTACACTATTACATGCATTTATACCAGTACAATAATCATCTTAAGGGGCAGCAACACCAGATTATCCCAATATTAACCCATTTAGAAGCACTATTTCTTGAAAAGCATAATTGCTTTTATAGATGGGGTGCCGTTTTGTCGTTTTTGTAGCACTTTAGTTTAGGGACCAATTCACTATCAACTAGCTAGTTAACATGCATATTACAAGGATATTGTCTGTTTATTAGCACTTACAAAACACATTTAATGCCTTATTCTACATGACCATATTCTTCATTCCTTAATCTAATCCAATATCTGAACATAACAACTATTAATAAGAAGTAATTAGGAGTTTGTTGAGGCAAAAGTAAGAGTTAATAGTTAGGTAATAAGTGAGAATTGGACCCTAAACTAAAGTGTGACTCTTTTTTATTTGCATTTAACATGTAAATACATTTATAAAATGTAATGTATACACAATGAGTTCTAATTTTTACTTTCTATTTACCTCACTACAAATGTTATGTGCATTTTAATTGTTATTTATACGTAAATACCACGTTTAAACACTTTTTTCAGACCACACACACACACATTAATCTATCAATATTAGATATTGTTTATATTGTGGACTATTTTATCTGCCTAATAATTTAAGTTTTGCCCTGTATGTGTTTAGAATGGAGTATAAATACTATATCCTATGTTTTTAAATATAATTTTAAACATAACTTTTTTTTTTTTGCATTTAACATCCATATACACTCAAATACATCATAATAATGTACGTCCTCATGTTGAAAATAAAATACTTTCTGTTTATCTCAAGGCTTTATAATTGCTATTTATACATATTACCGCATGTTTATCCCACTCTGTGTTCAGACCACACACACAAACGTGCCTAATACCCAACTTAATATTAAAATCCATTGTTATATCTCTCTAAGCTTTCTCTAGGACAAACCAGCATCCCAGAAATCCCTCCTCTATTATTTATAATTTTTTTCGAGTCAGACAATAGACCTTTGTTCTTTTACATCGTTCCTACTGTGCATTATAAAAATCGTGAGACCTAAACGAACCTGTACGATTGATCTTACTGCATACACTTACTACTTTTAGAAATATGCAAATTCCAAAGAAAAGATTTCTATCTACAGTTATAAGCGGATCGACAACATCGACGGTTAACCGTTTCACGCCAGTCATATTCACGAGAACAAAAGTTAAAAGAGAGAGAGTGCCGATTTCTCCGTGGTGTGTCATCTCGCCCTCAGCCCTCTTCATCCTCTGCTGGGGTAGATCAGCTTCTCCCAGGGCTGTTTTCACAATGATGCGTTTTCAGCTTTTTTGGCACAGCTCCCCGCATAGCTTATGGTTAAGAACAGTCTTTCATCTAGCCAATGCCTTCAGCAAACATACCGGGAGGGCCACATCTGCCGCGCACTACATGCAAGAACAAGCCTTACTGGCATGAATATAAACTGATAAGATCCCGGGTTTATTTATTCAGTGGGATGCCAGGGAGGGTTTAATGCCGAATTATCATGGCGGCTCTCATCCTGCAAAATCTCGGACTGTAATGTCATCGACCACTATTAACGTGACAGAGCAGCCCCTTCCCCTTATTTTGGAGTACCAGACTCTCGTTCAAGTACTTTGTGCTGATTTCTGAGATGGGAACACACCAAAATTGCATCTAATAAAAAAAAACCTCACACTAAGACGTTCAAACTGTACGTTCCCAGTAAAGTATGGCAGAATGCAGTAGTCTCCTGCAAAGCGACCTGCCAGAATTGCATCATTATTTGATTTTGAACTATCCTTCAATGAATGCAAGGGAAAGTCCACCCAAAAATGAAAAATCTCTCTTCATTTAGTCACCCTCATGCCATCTCAGATTAGATTTTTTTAAAAATATTCCCTCTCTGTGATGCTTCAAAACCACACAAAGGGAACACGACGGATAAATCAACGTGAAAAGAGAGATGTGTGTAAGAAAAATACTAATCAAAAATGTCATGGCCACCAGAATATTTGGTTGTATGAATATCTGAACATGCCATATTTAAAAATAAAGGACAGCCTCCGCTTTACGCGTTCTTTTTATCAACACGAACGTGGAAAAGTTTCCTTTTTTCTTCTTCAAACATTACAAACTGCATAAGCAATGCTTTTAACGCTTGTTTCTGCTTTTCTTTTGCCTGTGTTTTGATCAGGGGATTCAGTACTCTTTTGGAAGTTGCGTAATAGCGCCCCCTACCGTATAACAGTGAAAAAACAGAACATTTTTCACGTCCTGACGTTTACATCCAACAAACCCACATATGATAGTTGTCTGGAGTATAAGGCCCTGTTTACACGAGAACGCTTGTGGGTGAAAACGTAAAAATATTTTATCGGATGTGCCTTTCGTTTACACGGCGACGGCGTTTTTGAGGCTTAAAAACGCAAAAAAGTGAAACCACCCTCCAGAGTGGAAATCTTAAAAACGCTCCACCGTCGCGTTCCCGTGTAAACGGTAAAAACGCAAAAGTCTGCTTGACAGTGAAGGTTGTCCGCAGGCGCGTGGACTTGGTGTTGCTGTAGTATGCACTCCTAGCCGCCTGGAGTGCGCACTACATTGAATTTCACAGACTTTTGCGTCACCATTTGCACGCGAATTTCCCACACAAAACGCTCGACTAAACGCAGAATAAAAAGTGATGACGCAACGCCACTTTTGCGTTTTCTCTTCAGAATTGTTTCCGTGTAAACATAGCCTAAGTTTAAAAGGTTACACTTTATTTCGATGGTTCACTTTAGACACTCTGCTATAAGTAACTTTGCAACCAGATGTAAAAAAAAACTTAGAGCATTCGTAGACTGTTATGGTTAGGTGTTTGGGATTGGGTTAGTATTGACATAAACTTTACTTAAAGTCAGTAGAATGTCTAAAGTGGACCATTGGAACAAAGTGTAACCGTTTAAAATATAAGTATTGTTCTCACACACACACCTACTGGCCAACTGGGGTTGTGTGGATTACCGTAATGTTTGCTTTGTGTGGTTTTTGAAGCGTCAACTTTGAAGGTTGCGCACACTTCTAAATTTTTTTTTATTATCTGAAGAAAGAAAGTAATCTGGGATGGTATGAGAGTGAGTAAGTGATCAGAGAATTTTCATTTATGGGTGGAGTATAAAAAAAAACACAGACAGTATATGCAAACAAACAACATTGCTCATTCCCAGGGAATTCCCACATTGTTGTAAAACGACATTAATATACTGTGAAAATAAATACGGACCGAGGAACAAAAGTTAAATCTCCTTTAAAAGCCCAACTTTTACGGTGCCACCCAGCAGGACTCCACACACAATGAGAGAATTTTGCCACCAAACTCTGACACTAAACCACAGCAGTGGTAGAAAACTGCTGTTTACTGCAGTATAATTCAGTGCAGTCGACAATATCTCGTCTTGATAATGACACTGGTTTTATTAACATCCTTTCAAATGTTCACAGACTCTGAGATTTTCTAAACTAAACACGTAAAATGTTTGTTGTCAATAAACTGTGCCACGTGGAAGATGACATTAAAGTAGATAGATTGCACATGTTGCAGTTTTGAGAGAGTCCGCCAGAAGAGTCTTCTCCTCTGGGCAGCAGCGTGTGTGTGTGTGTGTGTGGCTTGACTGTGACACTGCAGTCAGTGTTTGGCAAATAACTCTCCACGCAAACGCTTTCTCACCCTGCAGTGCCAAGACTATTGTAATGTCTTACTGGTAGAGACATCCTTATGTCAAGTGAATAAAAGGGAAAGATAAATACAATGCATTAAGACTTGTCCGTTCTACTTAAATGAATAGATGTGACAGTAACTGTTTAGAGGGGTTTTGGGGACTTACTAGCTGTTCAGACTGGACGAGCAGATAATGACAGGCTGAGAGATCAATATTGAAAATCATGTAATTGCGATTATCTGCATTGTATGTTGTGAAATAGTTATATTTGGAAAGAACGAATCATTCTGGGGTGATTTTGTTGGGCACTGCATCTGCATGACAAACAACACCTGAAAATAGCTTGACTGTAACTCTACACCCTTGCCTCATTTAATATACGTGGTTCTATGAATATGCAAATGAGCTCCGCCTCCACTCACTCGCACCAGCTCAGAGATCCACTCGTTGACGAACACACATTGTGACCTGATTGGTTACAAGGTAGTCTTTGGTTACTCAGTAATGGTGTTGACTTATGAATCTGAAGACTGAAGACTTGTAACAATATATATGTTAAGGCTGTCAAACGATTAATCGCGATTAATCGCGTCCAAAATAAAAGTTTGTGTTTACATAATATATGTGGGTGCACTGTGTATAATTATTTTAAATATATATATATAAATACACACACATGCATGTATGTTTAAGAAAAAAATATTATTTATATATAAAATATTTATATTAGGGCTGGGCAACAATTAATCGCGATTAATCGCGTCCAAAATAAAAGTTTGTGTTTACATAATATATGTGTGTGTACTGGGTATAATTATTTTGTATATAAAAAAATCACATATGTGCATATATTTAAGAGAAATGTGTTATTAATATATAAAATATTTATATTTATATTTTATATAAATTATGTATAAATATATATACAGTATATTTATGCAAATATTTCTTAAATATATACATGCATGTGTGTGTATTTATATATGCAAAATAATTAGACACACTACATACACATATAATATGAAAACACAAACTTTTATTTTGGACGTGATTAATCGCGATTAATCGTTTCCCAGCCCTATTAAATTATATATAAATCTATATACAGTATACAAATAAAAATATTTCTTAAATATATACATGCATGTGTGTGTATATATATATATATATATATATATATATAATTATACACAGTGCACCCACATATATTATGTAAACACAAACTTTTATTTTGTATGCGATTAATCGCGATTAATTGTTTGGCGTAGTGAAAATGAATGTTAAAAAAATCAGCATTTAAAATAAATAATTCTAAAATTACATCTATATCATTCCAAATGAAACAACTATAAAATTACAGTACAACAATTTACGTCTTTATTTCTTAAATTTCAAATACTAAACCATCATTCATTTACTGCAGAAACACTGTATCATGAGCTGCACGCATTTCAGTGAAAAAGTGAAAGTGAAAGTGACATGTGAAGGCCAAGTAAGGAAACCCATATTTGAAATTTGTTCTCTGCATTTAACCCATCCAAGTTAGTGCACACACATTAGAAGTAGTGAGTAGTGAACACTCACACACTGCAAACTGTGGACACACACACCCGGAGCATTGGGCAGCCATTTTACACCTGCTGGTATTGAGAATCGACCCGGGATACCAATCTCATACCATAAATCATATCACAATATTGATTTAATTGCAATATATCATGCCACCCTAGAGACCAGCTTGACGGATCAGTTCACTTCAGATTTAAAATGTCTTGATAATTTACACACTTTTGAGGAAAACTTACAGGATTTTTCTCCATATAGTGGACTTTAACGGTTATCAACGGGTTGAAGGTCCAAATTACAGTTTCAGTGCAGCAAATTATCAGGAAATTTTAATTCAGAAGTGAACCAATCCTTTAAACCAGCAAAGACTAGCAAACCAGCTTATAAGCGTATAGGTTTTGACACAGACAGAGCTGCAGTGTTCTCATTGGTAACATCCAACGTTTATGAACCACTGTCATGTCATCTCACCATCCTTGCAATTTCTCCTTAAATATATTTCACTTGGATAATTTGACAAAAGAGCGATAGTGAGACAGAAAGGAAGAGGGGGGGAAAAGCGTTACACATCTGGTCAACACCATCGGCACATGTTGAAATTTAGTGGCGACGCTCACAGTCCAAATTAGTGGCGAGTTTTATTCCCTGCTGTGGAAGGAAAAATATCAAATCTGCTGCCATATGACTACAATAAAGTGGTATGTGGAGCGTTTGATGCCTTCATGTGGGAGACTTTAACTCTTTCCAGGGCTCAGCGTGGAGCGCACATGCAGCGCTGTCCTGCTCTATAATGCGTCCAACATGGACCAGGTTGACCCCTGCCGGCAGACAGCACCAATCAGACGGCGAAGGGGTGGTCTCATTTGGACGGATCCCAAAATATAAGCAGGCCTGAAATCCCAGAGGCTCTAACCACAGGCACCCTGCAACAGAAATGCTGGCATAGCATAGCATGGGTGTTGCAAGGGATCATGGGTATGCTTTTTGTTAAGTGCCCAGGCATCATGGCTTAGCATTTTGCTGGTCAGACTGAAATTGGTACTGTCCATCAAACACTGTAAAAAAAAAATATTGATGGTTTAACTTAAAAAAGTAAGTTATCTGAACTAAATAAATTATTTAAGTTGATTTGACAAAAGAAAAAATGTTGTGATTACTACACTGTAAAAAAAATATTGTCGGTTTAACTTAAAAAAGTAAGTAACCTGGGTTGCTTTAAAATTTTAAGTTGACTTAACTGGAAAAAGTGAGTTAATACAATGAAGGATATTAATTTAATCATCAGAAACTCAAAATAATAAGTTATCTCAACTAAATAAATTATTATAAAGTTGATTTGACAAAAGAAAATATGTTGTGATAACAAATCTTGAAAATATTTTTTTTACAGTGAACACTCTGGTCTGAGACCATATTTGATGACTTGTAGATCAGCGAAAAGATGAAGTGTGTAATTGTATTGATGATTAAATACTTTATTCTACCTTGATATATAAATAGGACATTTATAAAACGCTAAAAAAAAGTGGAAACTGACAATTACGTATTGGCTCAATCAATAAATGATCGCCATGCAAAAAGATGCATAACTTAATGCCTTCACTTTATTATTAAGGATTCATGCATTCATTGGTTTTATGATGGCGTTTGCCAGGTTACGTCATAATTATCTGATGGTAGTCAATATTTTATTTTACTCATAAAATCAACGGTTTGATCAACTTCTGAGATGTAATTTGCATTAGATTACTGCTTTTTAATAACAAACACGTCAAGCTTGTGATTTTCTTATTCATCCATTCGTTAACTGATAAATAGAAAAGCTGGATATTTACATACCATGAAATAAACGATAAAGCAAAATCTACATCGACTGACACAAGTCTCATCCTCATTATATCATTCAGTAACTTCTGTTCTGTCACTTGCCAGATGTGGTGGAGGGGAACTTATGTTAGTTTTTATTTTCATTCGCAGAATTTTAACCCATTTTTGAAAGCTCTCTTCGCCACATCGACACATCCTGTTATGCAGAAGACACCTTAAATGTATTCAGTGTTTTTCCTCATATTAAAAAGATATCATTCACAAATACCCTGTGTTGGAATTGATTTGTCAATAAAGTAAACCAGTGTTCTGTCGTTTCCGGTAACACTTTATAATAACTGCACGCAATTAATCATTAGTTAAGCATGAGTAAATAGTTAATTCATCATTTATAAAGCATTAATAAGCCGTTTATAAATACAGCTAAATGCTTTTTCTCTTGATGTATAAGCATATCGATAATGCGTTTAATAATTTTATATTCATCCTTTGTTAATGATCTATTAATAATGTATAGCATTATTTACAAACCAGTTATTTAAGAGTTGCCAGTCATTCATAAGTTCACTTAGAAAGTGTAAGTAAATGTAGTAAATACAGCATTTAGTAGTGGTCAGTTAACTATTTCATGAGCTCATCTAAAGTGGGGACTATTCATGCCTTGTAAAGCATTTATAAAGGAGATTTAAAGGCTGTTAAATATTTTTATGTTCTGTATCACTGTGTTGTGTTTGTTACATTTTACTGTTTAGAAGATTGACGAGTCTTTAAATCTCCTTTATAAATGCTTTACAAGGCATGAATAGTCCTCACTTTAGATGAGCTCACGAAAGAGTTAACTGACAACTACTAAATGCTTCATAACTACCCGAATTAACCCTGAATTACAGCATAAATATATGTTAATAAAGCATTTATTAACCATCACTATGTCTGAATAACACAATGTATGAATGTACATTTAATCATTTACTTACATCTTATGAACCACTGAAAACTCTTAAATAACTGGTTTATAAAAAATCCAATTCTTCATTTAGACATGATTAATTGATCATTAGTAAAGGATGAAAATACAATTATTAAAATCTTTTAAATCAAGAAGAAATCATTTATAGCTGTATTTATAAACTGCTTATTAATGTCTATTAATGCTCTTTGAACGTTTGTTTACTCATGCTTAACTAATGTTTATTAGCGTGTAGTTATTATAAAGTGTTACCTATTTGGGTAAATGTATTTATGTGTCTCATACTATTTTTTTTTTCTTTTGACACAGTGAGAAAAAAATTAGACCAACAACATGGTTTGGTAAACTAGATTTTTTCTTTGTTAAAAGACTGATAAAATTCAATTCGCAGAAATTCAATCGGGGCAATTAAAAATTTTTAGACGTGACCAGTCACTAGAAAATTTGAGTTGGAGAGGTCTGACGTTTGTTCACAGTGAGGTTAATTCCCAGGAAATGATGAATATTGGGCGGGGCTATCTGCTTATTGACCAATTGGAGAGGGGAGAAACCTGTTTCTCTATCTGTTTGTTTGTTTTTTAAACACATACTGAAACCATTCATCTTTATCATCCTTCCTTTATAAAAACTAGGTGAATTGTAAATTTCAATATGTAATATTGTAAGTCAACCCTTACAATAAGTACAATAGTGGAATTTGACATACCATGGTACTGTATGCCTTGTTTTTACAAATAGTACCATGGTATTTCCAAAAAATGATGGTATGTTTTGCCTCTTTTGTCAGTGAAATTACATAATCTGAATCTTAAATTTGTCTGTATGTCTGTAGAAGAAAAAAAACCTCAATATGTACTGGTTTTAGTTTGATATTGAGTTGAAAATGCATTGCTTAACTGTAAATAAACAGATCTTAATCTATAACAGCGTTCTCAACTGGTATGTGGCGACACAAAAATGGGTCGCAGATCTGTTCGGATAAGATTGCAGACGGCAGAAGAAAAACAATGCTAAATGCAAATAATAAAATGCAATTAAATGGATAGTCAATAAAAAAAAAATGAAGAAATGAGGACAGGTTGTGTGACATGCATCCTCGTACTTATGCACAGCAAAAGAAAATATGACCAAGACGACATTAAAACACATAAAAGAGGATAAAGAGGATAAAATACATATGGTTTGTGTGACCACAATGTGTTTTTAGCAATGAGTTATTGGCTGCCAAGAGCATGAAACTGTCAAAATGCAATATACATTCATAAAACAAACACCAAAACTATAAATACTGTAAATCACTGTTCTGTGGTTGCTTGTGCATTTATACAATTGTCCATTTTTGGTAATACTTTATTTTTCAGTGTGATTGGTACATGTGTAGTAATAACTACAAATTATGCATAATTACATGCAACCAAACCAAACCAAATCCTAACCCCATAGTAAATACAATTGTATTTTAAGTTCAACAGAATTAAGCAAATTTGAGAAGCAAAACTTTTTAGAAGTGTATAGAAAAAGTTTTTGGAGATTTATATTGAGGTCTTGTGGTCAAGGATAAGCTCAACTTCCTTTATGGTGTGAGAAAATGGTGTCTTTGTCTGCACTGCTGGATCTGTGGTAAATTTTGCAAAAAGATGTACAGAAACAAAAAGCTCTTGATGAATTTTACTTTTAAAAATGTCTGTATAAGAGTACTTGACACAACACCTTCATGGAAATTCAAAAGCTGATCCTTGAGCTCGCTGAGGACAAAATGGCTCTGAACTTCAAAAAACATGTAATTTGCACATGCCAGAAAATAGCAAGAGTTTGGGCCTAAAAAAGAGGAAAAAGGACTGTGAAACTGACTCATCAACTTCGCTTTCTATTCTGCTTTAGTCCCTGTCACACACACACACACACACAGTCTGAAACAGCCACTGTAACCCCTAATCACAACCCCGAAGGCTGGACATCAAATGCTGCAACGTTGAAAACAGATGATCAGAGGTAATTAACGCAGTTTCATATGCAAATTTAATTAATGCAAAACTACAAAGTCATTATGCAAATGGCGTCTTCTTGAGCCGCTGTGCAAATATTCATCACTTGGAACAGGGATCAGTCTCCTCATCTTTTGAAACTCTCTCACAACACACACACACTCACGGTTCTCTTAGGATCATGTATGAATAGTGTTTTTATTTTAAACTTCTTTCCATTGATAGCAGACTGGGGCCATCAGAGCAGACAGCTGAGAGGCAGGAAGACACGATTTGGCACAGGAGTGAGACAATGAGACTGTTAGACCGGCACGGTATGAATATTCATGCCGCTGATTACTTTCCATGATTAAAGCCTACTCTAATATTTAAATGAGCGCGTGCTAGGTGATTAGAGGAGCCGTGGAAAGGACAAGCGCACGATGCGGTATACACGTTCTCCAGTGTTCGTGGAGTGTGATTAGCTGGATAGTTCAGAGATTGATTAGAAACTAAGGGCAGTTTCAGATATGAGGGAAACGATCTGAAAATAGCATGAATGATGATGGTACACACACACTTGACGGCGGGATCCTATCAAAAACAGCAGGTAATGGGCACTTCCCATGAATAGGATGGAAATTGAAATAGCTAAAGAAAAAAATAGCTAGTTTAAACACTTGAATTCTCTATGTTAGAGGAACAGACTTGTGTTTGTATGACTATATGAAGTAATGGTATTTAAAAATGGTAAAACAATTATAATTAAATAATGGCTGTTTAAGCTTTTGCTAGACTTTGCTCCATTGTTTTTCCTCCAGAGAACACAAAAAGAGATGTTTAGCAGAATGTTCACGCTGCTCTTTTCCATATAATGAAAGTGAATGGGGGTTGGTGAGCTCAAGCACTGTATATTTAAGCCTTCTAAAGCCATTCAATAGTTTTGTGTGAAGAACAGATCGAGGTTTACTTATAATCTTCTCAAATCTCATTTGCATATGCATCTATTCAAACTTCCGCAATCGGTTGCACAGTGTCATTGATGTAGGGTGACCAGACCCGTTTTTCCAGAGACATTCCCGTATTTCAACTCTAATTTTAGCGACTTATTATGAAAAAAATCACGTTTTGTCCCGTATTTCATCGTTAATATATATTTATATATATACCGGTATAGAGGGTATGCGCGTGACGTCACCGTCGGCCGGAGTGCCTGCAGTTACTCACAGTGAGTGGCAAAAAGACTGAGCGGCTTTCAGGGTGAATGCCGCAACGAACAAACACAACACATATAAAGTGGGAAAGAGCTTTGCGATTGACTGTACAACTAGATTTGACAAACAATCTGAGGTATTTTTTAACAGACTGCTATAGAAAGAGGACAAATGGATCAACTGGACTCCAGTCAGCGAAAGGTGGATTTGCAGTTATCATTATGTGTCAATTTGCTGAATTTAGGTGGAAAACCATACCCATATATTTTGTATTTTTATATATATTAACAACTCATCAATAAAATATTTATTATTGCATATTCTGCATTATTGGATGTTTTTTAATAAACACTCACCAAAAAAACAACTATAAAGTTTTAGGGCTGGACGATATGATGATATATATAGGCTATATATAACACTGATATGATTTAGACCCACCTATATTGTATTTATATAAAGCATTCACAAATTTACTTTATGTTTAGGTCTATATTGCTTTTATTTCCCCGGTGTCGCCCCGGCAACACGATTCCTAGCTGCATGTCAATATCCACGGATCACTGGATCTTTAGTAAGTTGTAAGGAACACTATATTGAGTCCAACATTTAGTTTAAATTGATAAAATTGTTCGTTTTAGGCGCATTTTCGCAGTTTCGCCTATTAAATCCAGTCACGCAGCAGATCTTTTGCCACTCAGTCAGGCTGAGGGGGGGTTGTTCCGGCGGGAAAGTGATGTCAATGCATTCCCTCTATACATATTTTATTTTTTTGCTGAGTGATATTGTGTGTATCTTTGGCTGTGGAGCTTGTTTTTTGCCTGCCTGGTACATTTGTAACAACAAACAACTGCAACACTTTTCATACGAATTAATTTCGGACTGGACTGTTCCACATTTTATGATAAACTCTTGAAAGACAAGCACATGCTGGTAAAAATTGGTTCTAGTGAAAAATACAAAACAGCAACAGTGAATGATGCTGTTGCACCATCTTGTTCCCACTGATCTGCAAATGTATGTAAGTCTACTTTTTTTTTTTTACATAGCTAACAATATTATTAAGTGTAAATACTTGTATGTGTGCATAGGTTTTGTGGTTTTGTGGGTTCTGTGTCTGTCCCATATTCCACTCTGAGAAATCTGCGTGTGTCAAATCTGGTGTGACGTCTCAATGCACAATACTGTATTTGAATGCATGTAAATTAGGGGTGGGAGAAGAAAAATGACTCTCTAATGCATCACTGTATCAGTTGTTTTAATATATTATTAATTTGGATTATTTTTTAAAAAGTACATATAATTAAGTGATTTAACTGTATTATGTATTTAATAAAAATGCACAATTAAAACTCAATACCAGAAAACAAGACAGAGAATGTGTGTTTGTTATTACTCTGGAATCAGATTTATACCCGTAATAGATTTGAGAGGAAGATTTCTAAATCTATCTTCTCTTATCTATTCATTTAAAAAAATCTTAATAAACATACTTAATACTTATCCTAAATCACCATTTTCAGCATTCATCATAACATCTCCGGATGAGATGAGAAAGGGTTAACGCTCGGTGTTTTGGCCCACAGCATGAATGGATTTTGCCTCTAGGTGACCATAGCTCCATATTGTATTTAATTAGCCCCATTAAATATAATCTAATTTAGCTGAAACTTTAAGACAGTTAAGTGGCAATCTAAGGTGTTGAGCAAAGCTTTCATGCTCTGAAAATATTACATTCAAGCCCAAAGCACCTTCCTGTCCTGCATTTCTGTGGATAACCTTGACGACTTCTGTCAGCGAAGCAAAACTAAAGCCGAAGTTGTTCAGTAAAAAATTCAGATAATATATCTAAAAAAAAAAACTGTGCTTTAAAAAGGCACATTAAAAAACTAATAACTTTTAAAAAAAAGAGAAGAAAGAAAAAAACTCTTGACGAGGCTGAAGTCTGGGTCCTGCTGACTTTGTCTCTATTTGTCATAGTGAAGCATTTCCTTGTCCAGGCTGTGTGTGCTGAGAGGAGGGTGGGCGGCACTGTGCTGGAAGATAACATGTGGCCCCTCCAGGCCCCGCACGCTAAACTGAGTCTTTAACCCTCGGAATGAGGAATCTTCTTCATTAATCCCCATACTATGTCTTTTAGCACTTGAATTTTAATGGGCTTTCTTAGCCTTTTTCTTTTTTCTTTTCCTTAATACGATGATATTTCCCCCAAACACGTCGGGTGAGGATTTCTGGAGTTTGTCCCTCTTAGAGAATTGGTTTCAGCTGCTGGCGCACTCAGGACTGTTATGTTTCACTTAAAGATGAGAGAGAGAGAGAGAGAGAGAGAGAGAGAGAGAGAGAGAGAGAGAGAGATGCTGCGTCTTGCTCTAATAAAATCATGCAAAGGGTGTTAATCCCTCTTGAAGGCCCGAGTCAAAAGAAAAGGACCTTTTGAGAGAAGCGATCCAGTCAGAACCGGTGAACACTATGTGTGTGTTCATATATATCTATATTCTTTATTTTCCTCGTTACGCTCCGTTTCGCGCACAATTTTCAAGGTATACATGCGCAGTACAATTGCTTTTTTTATACCCCTGAGTGAGGTAGTGATGGCGCAGTGGATTGACACATGCCTTTGGTGTGAGAGACCCGGGTTCGAATCCACTGTGAGACACCAATGTGTCCCTGAGCACGACCCTTAACCCCTAGTTGCTCCAGAGGCGTGCGCCCTCTGACATATATAGCAATTTTAAGTCGTTTGGATAAAAGCGTCAGCTAAATGAATAAAATGTAAATGTATACCCTACCAGACATTAGAGGGCAGCACTGAGTCGTGTCATTTATAGGGCATTCGCTCGGAAGGATAGAAGAAGAATAGTTGCGTATCTGCCATTAGTATCGCTCTTTGCAAACTCTTCTTCGACTAGTCAATAGTACATCACAACTGTGTTTATCGCCAACTAGCGGACTCTTCTATGTCAGTGTTCACCGTAAGCATGGCTGTTGTGCGTGCACCATACGCGTGTACCCTCCACACACAGTAAAAAGTGTTCAGCTCACTTACTAATTTTTTTTTTTTGTAAACCCGTCGCCTTAAAATTATTAATAAATAAACTTCATGCATAATCGAAAAAAAAATGAAGTAATTTGGAATTTTCAAGTACACGTAACTTAATTTTTTCAATTAAGCATGACATTTATTTACTTCATAATTTTAAGGCAATGGGTCAACTGATCACTTTTTACAATGACGAAAATTACATCACATGGACAATGCGTGGACCGCTTAAAGGAGAACTCCGGCGCTAAACGAACCTTTGGTCTAATAACACATTGGTACCTAGTGAACCGTTCTCTGAGATTTGGATGGGGGCAAATAATAAGTAAAAAGAAATCGCTAGTTAATACCACTAACAAGACTCAAAATAGCCCCACACTAACACCGTAATTAGGATCCCTACATGCAAAACGAAGCATTGAGAACTTTGTAAGTGTCCAGACCGTTTAATAAGAAGATACTTTATCAAGAAAGTTCACTTCGTGTATACAGGCAGGAGCCATCTTTGGAAAACAGTCTCGACAAGTCGAACCACGAACGCCGTTCATACAGTTCAGAAGTTTGCTGAACTTCATACAGTTCAGCTCACTCAGCACGACGTTCGTGGTTCGACTTACACAGTTCTCAATGCTTCGTTTTGCATGTATGGACCCTCATTATGTTACTGTGTTAGTGTGGGGCTATTTTGAGCCTCGTTAGTGGTATTAACTAGCAATTTATTTTTACTTATTATATGCCCCCATATACTAGCATTATAATCTAAACAGGCCTAGAGTCCGAGTCTCGAGTACTACAACACTGGTAAAATCGGAAGAACTTAACAGTGAAAAGATTCTTGACCAGAAACTACCTTTTTTTGTTGGTTCTTTAAGAGTATTACCCGTTTAAAGAATATGATTAAGAGTCTTTGTGTGTTTGTAACTTCACAGACGTCTCTCTCCTGCCAAGCTTCAGACTATTAAACCTCCCCCTCCTCCAGCTTTCAGTGTTAAAACACCTACCTGTTGGGACGCCCTCTTGCTTGGGGCAGATTCCTCTGGCGGGCGTCAGTCGTTTCACCTCCTCCTCCTCCTCTGCTGGCGTGACCTGGATCCCAACCTCCACGGGCCCAGACCTCCGACACACTTCCACCCGCGGGGGTCTGGGGGACGGGGAGTCGGTCGGCTTGTCGAAACACACGCTGGGTCCGGGACACAGTCTCCTCTTGTGCTCGATAAACACCAGAATATCTCCCAGGGGGAAGTTGGTTTGACATTGACCGCAGGTCAGCAGGTCACTCTCTCCGGCGCCGCCCACAGAGCCGTCCGATGGGCACTGGTCCACCCCTGCGTCATGATCTGGCCCAGCTGAGGCGTGAAACACAGGGGGGAGAAAATAACAATCAGTCCACAGTGCATAATAATAATGAATGGTGTCTAATAATCCATTTTGAGATGTAACAGATCAATCTGGTAGTTGCAAATACTGTAACTGTCGAGACAAAAGTCTTTCAATGCGTTTCTGTTTGAATCCATTTGAATATTGTTTCCATTGGCTATTTCTCTTTTTATAAAATATATGTTAAAATCCATAAGGGTCTAAGTTAATGTTTTGGTCATCTGAATCTTATAGGATTTAATTTAAGTTTAAACTTTAAGTCAATACCAAATTATAAAAAAAGGAAATCATCAAAGATGTTTCTGTAACTATCGACGTCACAAATTGCACCACTGAAGCACTGTAAAAAAATATTGTTGGTTTAACTTAAACAAATTAGGTAACCAGGTTGCCTTCAAATTTTAAGTTCATTGAAATTGAAAAATTGAGTTTTAATTATGATTTAATCAATCAGAAACTCAAAATATTATGTTATCTGAACTACACAAATGATCTAAGTTGATTTGACAAAAGAAAAAATGTTGTGATTACAAATCACGAAAATATTTTTTACAGTGATATATATGTCAACTACAGTAGTTTTAAGTGGATCAAAACCTTTAATCAAAGTTATCCATGAATTTGGAACAATACCCGTTCTCGTCTTAGGACAAATTTTTTTGATCCACTTCAAATGCTGACTTCTGAATATATTTCACCAAAGGCGGCTGTCATTTGAGATTTGCAAGATTTGCTACTAGCGACAAGTGTGACTAACTACAGCAGTGTGAACTGTGAACAGCATTACATGTTTGGCAAGTGCAGGTGAACATTATTTGATTTCCAAAAGATGTCAAAAGTTCCCGGACGGTAACCACATTCAAGTCCGGACTGACAGCATCTGTTTGCATTCTCAAATTAACCACTGTGCTGAAATATCCTGATCCTTGTTGAATCTTCAAACAGCTATTTTGGCTGTCAAGCTTCAAAAAACAAACAGTAGATATCATATCACTACATTGCAGGTCTTCCGAAATCATTTGATAGCTTTTGAGGAACTTATAACAGTTATTTACATAGGATGTTCCCTGAAATTCACGTTCCCTACTTTAGCTGTATGTAAACCATATTTGATAGAAGAAAAGACTTTCAGTGAATTGCAACTTAAATTGCAGTCGTGTTTGTCACAAAAAGCTGTCATATGAATTCAGAAGACCGAATTGACTACTTTTATGCCCCTTTTTTCATCATTTACGAGGCTTCCCAGTGAATTGTCATTTTTTTGGAAAAGAGCTTCTTGAAGAATCTTCAAAAATACTCCTTTTGATTTCTATCGAGATCCATTTGCATACACTTGTATATACAGTATGTCTCTTATATCTCACTTTAGAGCTTTTTTTCTTTATTATAACTGTGTGAAGCATTTTGAATTAACATTGTGTTCTAAAAAAAATGTGGAATATTATAAATAATTGCCTTGAATTCACTAGTCGTACTAATTAAAGTACCTGTCAGGTTTCTAAATGACAAATTGCTATTGGTGTGTCTGTGATTTTTGCTCTTCAGTTATTGTGAGTTGCAAATCTGTTGGTTTTTGTTTTTTGTTTTTTGTCTGGCTATCAAACTGGTCCAGACATGATTAACTTGCCTGTTGGGGAATTGCATGTACCGTAGACTCTACACACAGTCAACAAATGAGTTATTTTAAACGACTTCATGGACCAAAATGTTCCACACACATTTGCAAGCTATCCTCACAAATCACTGCGAGTGTACAGAATTGGTTAATAAAAACGTATCCACTGTAAAAAAATGACATAATCAATAAGTCATAACATGTTTTTTTTTTTACATTGCTTGAACTCATCAAAATAAGTTAACCAATATTCAACGTTATACAAGATTTAAGTCAGTTTAATGTCATTTAAGTTGACATCCAAACATCCAAGTTGCTTGTACTTAAAAATGTAAAAATAAATTTTTTTTACAGTAGCACTATACTCTAGAAATGCTGGGTTGTTTTAACCCAACTTTGGGTCAAATATGGACAAACCAATATGTTGGGTTAACGATTTAATGCAAAAATTTAACCCAATGGCTGGGTTCGTCCATATTTGACCCCAAGCTGGGTTAAAACAACCCAGCATTTTTTAGAGTAAAACTGTCTCAAGCTTTTCTTTGTAGAACTGATATGTCGATCGATATGGTCCTCTGTGTCTGATACCGTCCTCAAAAAGTGAAATTTACAGCTCGCAAAGCATAGACGAACACCTGTGAGTTGCACAGTAAGATGAGACGTGTGTGTGTGTGTGTGTGTGTGTGTGAGTGTGTGTGGCAGGTAGTACAGTCGCAGTCTTGCAGTGGTATCTGTGTTTCCGGTCTACTTTTCTGCACGCTGGACGGATGTTGGAGAGGTGCACATGCACCGTACAGGTATATATCGCAGCAGACAAACTAGCACTCGCAAAAGCCGCAAAACAGTCTCAAAATACGCTCTCAGGCACGGGTCGCCTCGCATCGCAGGTGCACCTTGGGAACAGTGGTTAAGGAGCCTCACAAACAGCCGTTTCAGTGTGTGAAAACCAGCCTCATCTTTGTCATTTCGCACCCTCTCGAAATTCCCTGTTTGCCATCTCGACGCCCAAATTATTATCGATGACAAAACAGTCAACTATTTGCTGTGAAAAGGATCTGACGCAACACACAAAACCACACTGAGATACAAAACAGATTCACAGAAAGATTAAAAAAAAAAACAGCAGTAGAATGAGATCTGATAGCAAATCAACTCCAGTCTCAGCCTGAGGGACAAACACACTCTGCAACACACACTGGTTGGGTCCTGGGAAGAGCGACAGTAACTTGACTCCTGTAGCATTTTAATTTTTTTTTTTTTTTTTGACTCAGCATATTGACCCACAATCCCTTGGGGCATTTAGTGACAAATTGATATTTAGAGTTCTTTTAAAACAGTATATCTTGCTCTGTATTAAATCCAGGGTTTCCCATGGGGTTTGTAAAGCTAATAATTAAATGAAATATTTTAAAGTGCCCTTGTTTGTTACATGTTACAACTATAAATTATGCAGAACTACATGCACCTAACCCTAAACTAAACCTATTCCTAACATTGTAGAGTTTCATTTTAATTGAAGCTGTCCTTGTTGCACTGTTACGCATATTAATTAACTACATGTACTTACTATATGGTTAGTGTTGCGTGTATTTATGCATAATTAATGCATTACTAACCACATGTAACATATGTAACAATGACACTATAAAACAAAGTGTAATCTTGCATTGAAACAATCATATTTTATAAAGCGCTATATAAATAAATGAGACTTGATTTGACTTGAAATATACTTGTCTTTCCAACTGACGACAAAATAACTGCACTGCGATTTTTGCCGTGCAAAAGAAATTATATAAAGAATTTAAAAATGAAAACAAACAAAGTCAAACACTTACAACTAAAAAAGATGTCACATTTGACCTGTTTATTTGCATGCTACACAGTTAAAAAAAAATATTGTTGGTTTAACTTAAAATTTTGAGTCGATTGAAATAATAAATTTGAGTTAAACCCACAAAAGAGATTGGTTTAATGAATGCTAACTCTAAATATAATGTTATCTGATCCACATTACTGATCTAAGTGCAAAATTTGTGATAACAAATGATCATCAGAGAACCGTGAGCATGTGATTGTGTCATTAAATTATTGATATAGGTAAATATTTGACATCTAAGGGGTTCAGCTGAGAGGAAGCTTTAGGAACCCCTGATATAGTTGACAGCATGTGATATCTAAACAGACATCACACACACACACACACCGGGCCGCTGCCACACACTCGGCTCTCGAGAGCGGACGCCAAAAGGAGGAGAAGACAAAAATCGTAGACTTGGAATGAGTCCAATGCCACGCAAACTGAGCGCTGGGAGGGAGCCGTCCCGAACAGGCCAGACGTGAGCAGCGGACTCGACGGGAGAAGGGGGTTATGGGAGCCACAGGTGCACAGCAGATGATGTGTGCGGTGTGATATTTCAATCAGACGCTGAAACATACACCTTTACAGGCTGATATATTATCAATCACATATCATCAGCTTAGAGTTTCTATTAATAATACAGATATTTGCTTATTATTCAGAGGAACAAAAAGGTCCATGTGCAGTCTAACTCAAAATTAGGAAATAAACAGTTCGTTTTAAAACAAAGAAACATGGAATATAAGGAGTGAGATATACTGACACTGACAATGTGAACTCTTTTGAACAAATAGTCAGATTTAGTTTGCACTGAAGCGTCAGACGATCATTGAAACATTTTCGAATTATACTGGGAAAAAACAAACGGAGCAGCTTATGCAGCTAAAGTGCTTCAGTTATTAAAGCCAAGGCGGGGCATGCAAAATTATATTTTCAGAAATGCATTTATTGTTTTGGTCAACATTTCACTCAAACTGGCATATGATTATATAACAATAATAATTTAAAAATGCAATGGTTTTGAACCCCACTTCAAATATGCACACGAAAAGGAAACCAATACGCACGTATAACACGAGTGTGTAATCAAACAATCTATATATATATATATGAAAAAAAGTCAGATAAACTATTAAAAAATCTTTCATAACACTGTAGTAATTAGAATAATTTGTGATGGAAGCAAAGATAAACGTTTATTAATTACTCACTAAAAAAAATAATAATAATCCATGCTCATCAACAATTTGCCTAATTATATATAATTCTATATAATGAATGATTTGAGGTCAAATGATGGTTATGGCCCTGGATTAAAGTAATAATAAGCCTAGAGCGCATTCTGCACAATTCACAGATTGTGAGTGCTATATATTTGAGGATCTGTTAACGTCTTCAGCATGTGTGAAAAGACTTTGCCTAATTGTGATTTCTGAGCTCACAGGTGCAAGTACAAAAAAAAAAAAAGAATCCATATGCAGACGTGCTTATCTTCATTTAAGGCCTATACACTCTCAACCGCTTCTGGACGTTTGCCAAACAAACGCGCACAATTCTGAAACGCACATGTGTGCTAGCCTCCCATAAAGCCCTAAATTTGAGAGCGGAACCACAAACATTGTTTTAAAAAGTTAGTGTAGGCGAGGATGTGAAACGGCATCTATATCACTGCTCCCCAGGGTGAAGTCTATACAGCAATAAACTGAATTAATTACCTTTAGCGTAAGATAAGAGATTTATACTGAGCCTGTTGTGGGAATGATACACTCGGGAGAAGAGATAGCAATTTAGGGTATTAACCATTATAAATACAGTTATCATGGTTCCTGAAGGCAGTAATCAGATTCTCAAGGAAAACACACACACACACACGATCACTTTCCCTCTCGTAAAGTCAAGCACAAGCTCATCAGCTTCAATCGTGCACATGTAGCTGCAGCACCAAATCACAGTGATAACATGAGTAAGTACACAGTCAGATCACATGCACACAACATTGCTAAACACTAAATAAATAACCCAACTGAGCAAGCTCAAAGCAAGCCAAAAGCAAGGCGACAGTGGCAAGGAACCAAACTCCATCAGATTGGATGGAGAAAAAACCTTGGGAGAACCCAGGCTCATCGGGGCCAGTTCTCTCTGGCTTACATTCATATTGTTTAAATATAAATATTAAATATAAATATTGTTTATGAATCAAACGGCGCATAACATATCGCAGGCGTTGAGTCGTCTCTTCACAGGCGTTGAGTCGTCTCATCACAGGCGTTGGGGCATCCGAATTCCCCGTGAGAGGCTGGACACAAAACTGGACCTGACGAACGCCATTTTTCTCGGGACAAGCGTCCCGAGATAACAGCAGAAAGGCAAGGACTTACAGCACCCCCTGTCAGCTTCAACCGTGCACACTGAAGCTGTGCAAAACAGCAAATGCGACACTCGTGAAATAAACCGAACAGAGACTCGCCTATAATATTTGCCAAGTCAGGTCAGACGAGTCCGATCAGCGGGTAACCGCACGTCCATCAAACAGCTCTCGGCTCACACGGTCTGTGAAAGAAGTTCTCTCCGAGGCACACACACACACACACACAAAGATTGCTATAAAATCACTCCTAAAAAAGCCAGCTGTAAAAAGGCTGATGTGACTCTTTTCACTCTCTGAAATCAAGGGCACAGAAGTCCAGTGGTTCACGGTGACCAGCGGCCACTGGAAGATCACCGAATACGTCATGTGAACATTCAAAGCAAGAGTCGTTTTAGCATTTTAAGGGCCCTAATGGACGGCCCCCACCTACAACCGACCCATTCAACAACAACAAAAAAGGCAGAGATGTAATGAATCATACATGTTCACACAATTCACCCATGAAGAAAAACTAACTACTGAGCGTCTTGAAGAGCCCGTATTTTGCATGTGCGAGAGCCCTGCCATTTTAGGTCGAGACGTCTTTTATAACGCGCACACCTGCGGGCGGAGAGTGCACCCCGCGCTTATTTCAAGACGGGAAGTATGTGGATATTCCTGTTTCCTTGAGTGTGATATAGGTCCTGTCACTCTCTCTATTGTGCAAACTCCAGCTAACTGACATGTTTTTGCGCCAAGAGCATTGACATAGCCAAATGAGGGCACTTGGGTTTTCCCCAGCGGACAGACACCCCTGAACGGCACGAGGACCTGAGGGTGGCGTGCAAACCTGAGCCGGGTCCACTTTAAAAAGTGTCGGTTTGCACTCTGCACACATGCATAGAGCGCACAATGTAAACTGCGAGTTTGCCAAGCGACACACACTACTGCCAGACTAATTATGTTTGTATTTGAGAGACACAGTATAATTATTCTGCATTTGCACACTGAAACATACACTGGACAGGTTTTCGCTGTACAAACACACATATTTAAGTAGGCACTAATGTACACGACGTTTTCGTGTTTGTTGTTAATCAGTACAAGTGGAAAGAAACCAGAAACTATAACTATGGGGGACTAAATCAGGTGAAATGAACTGGATGACTAGCAGTGGTTTTGAATTTAAAGGCCACCGGCTCTCTATAAGCCCACCCACTCCTTTAACACATTTTTCTCATCTCCTGTCTTGTCGTTTTCTGAGAAAGCCGACAACAGTGTCAAATTTGACGTGTAAAGACCATTTATACTCATAATCTACTATTTTCAGGAAGGCACGCCCTCGCATTGTACACACATTCTCAGCGAAACCAGAAATTACTTAATAAATAACCAGGGAAAAAGCACAGAGCATAAAAATGTCAAGTCAGATAAAAATACAATCATTTGTAATACGAATTATTTGTTAAATGCATCTTGAGGTCAGTCAATAAAACGTGTTAAAGTAAAAAAAAAAAAAAAAAAGTACGGGATCATTCATATCAATGATCTGCAAAGTATTATTAATGGGAATGGGAGGGGGGGGGGGGGGTAAAAACTTCCTGGTCTTTTATTGTTTGTGGATATAATCAGTGTTGGAAACATTTCGTGGAGATTATATCATTGAGCTGCTATAAAATAGACGGATTAGGTTGCATTGTGTAATTCTGAATAGTTTACGCTTCAGCTAATTTATTCTTTTTTTTATTGTGCAAAATAAAAAAGCTTTTAGGTGAATGAATAATAATAAAAAACAGTGTAAAAGAAAATTTAAATAAGGGTTTAGATCACTTGAAGCTTTTACATAAAGTTTTACAAGAAATAGTGTGTAGAGCATCTTAGATAAAAATACTGTAAAACAGAGATTATAATAAAAATACAAAACAAATTATAAACGAATAAGCACTTTGTTTTAGATGTAAATGAACGGCAGGCTATTTAGCAAAGTTTGGGCGTTTTAAATAAACTACATAAAGTAAACTTGATAAGCAGTGTGTGTGTGTGTGTGTGTGTGTGTGCTCTGAGGGGGACTGAGCAGATGAGCGTAGGGGTCTCAGTATTTGGGGTGATAACTGTAAGCTATGAATTGCATCTAGCACTTGTTGTAAATTGCTCAAATAATGTATTCACAGTAAATGTGAATCATTCGCACTTTCGCAGTATCATAGTGATTGATTGCAAAACAATAAAAACTAACAGGCCCAAACGGTTTTTATCGATAAGTGAAATTATAATAATAAGATAGTGCACATAAATATTTACATTTGTCAAAAATAGAACTTATTTATGGTTTATGAGCTGATAATTATAAACGTGAAACAGCAGTTCTGCATTTAAAAAAAAAAAGCTAATCATGTTTACCTCAATTTCAGTCTGACTAACAATGTTGTTTTTGTAGATACACCTTCAGAAAGAAAGAAAGAAAGAAAGAAAGAAAGAAAGAAAGAAAGAAAGAAAGAAAGAAAGAAAGAAAGAAAGAAAGAAAGAAAGAAAGAAAGAAAGAAAGAAAGTTTTGCTGAAGTCTGTGGGATATAGTGTGTGTGTGTGTGTGACAGTGCGTGTAGCCTACTCACTCGGTCGGTTCTCCCTCTGTGTGAGGGACAGATGCTGTGGGTTTCCTTGCTTCCGTCGGGACATCGCCCCGCATTCACAGCAGCATCTCACGGACACTCGGACTAATGCTCCCGAAGCTCTCCAAACTTTCCTCCGCAGTCCAGGTATTGTTCCCACTGCGTTCGCGGGTCGTTATCAACGGTTCAAACTCACACTTGTCCTCTCAGAACAGAATAAATTGGTATCGGCTGTTGTGAAGCGGTAACTAAGTGCCACTTAACCTGAGACAGCGATGTGAGGAGATCACTCCGACGACAACCTCTGGCGACATCGACTCCGAGTCTTTAAATGCGCGTGTTCGTTCTTTTAAAAAGTCGTAAAAACAGTTGTTGTCCGGTTATAATGGAAATCCAAGATCCGTGGACGGCGGGCTCGCCAGGTGAGCGCAGTCTTTGGCACAGTCCTCCATGTGCGCTTGGCATCAGAGCGCAGAATGGCTCAACCTCTGAAGACAACACCTCCTCTCCAGATCAATCAGGACGCGAGCAATCACGTCTCAGGGAGGACCCTGTGTGTGTGTGTGTGTGTGTGTGTGTGGCAGGGGTTGCCTCTGAAGAATGGAATGGGATTCAAGTTGAAGTACGGGCGTGATGTGACGCGTGGCGCTGGGGGCGACTAGTGGCGGCAGTCTGGGCACAGAGGGGTCTTCATGCCCACCAGTAACGAAAAACAACAACAAACCTACACAACTTACAGGAAGAAACGCAACTTTGGCTGCTTGAAGTTTTAGACACTATGGGATCATGACATGTTGGTGCTCGTTTGTTTCAATTCAAAATCGTATATAATGTTTCATTAAATAAAATAAGGTAACACTTTATTTTATAGTGTCCTTGTTACATTATAATAATAACAGTAAATTATGCATAATTAACATGCAACTACTGTAAACCTAAACCAAATCCTAACCAGTGCATAGTTGCTTAATATTACTCAGTAATTACACTGTAACAATGACACCTTAAAATAAAGTGTAACCTAAATATTCCAGCATAGCCTTGCATAAACAACTAAAATCTGATTTGTAGCATGAAAATATAGTTTACTGATGTAACCACCATAAACAGAAGAGAACATGCTGAATTAAAGGTTCAAAGAGCTAAACACTAAACACTGTAAAAAAGAAAAAGAAAAAGTACAATCAACTTGGATGTTTAGGTTATTTCAACTTAAATTACATTAAACTGACTTAAACATGAGTTGAATCTTGTATAACTTTATGTGGAAAATTGCTTAAATTATAGTATGAGTTAAAGTAATGTAAGAACTAGTTGTCATAACTTTTTGATCATATTATTTTTTTAATGTAAAATAATGCAGTAATGCAATTAACGCCCATCTACTACACAAAACACTCCAATGTAGCCTTTATAACTGATGATGAATATAATAGGATTTATGTGATGCGTCACGCAGAGACTCCTGCACATCATTTTTACAGATTAGTACAGTAAATTATGAGGTGAAATAAATGTAACGTTTTAATTTTAGAACATGCATTGAAAAAAAATATATATTAAAAAAATATATTTTTGCTGTAAATATTCGGCAAAAATCTTGTTTTTAGATTTTTGCCATAAATATTCGGCAAAAATCTAGAAAATCTAAAAACATCTAAAAAGAAAAAGATTTTTGCCGTAAACATTCGTCAAAAATCTAAAAACATCTAAAAAGAAAAAAGATTTTTGCTGTGAATATTCGTCAAAAATCTAAAAACATCTAAAAAAAAGATTTTCCGTAAATATTCGTCAAAATCTAAAAACATCTAAACAAAAGATTATATATTAAAAAATATATATATTAAAAATATTTTTGCTGTAAACATTCGTCAAAATCTAAAAACATCTAAAAAGAAAAAAGATTTTTGCTGTGAATATTCGTCAAAAATCTAAAAACATCTAAACAAAAAGATTTTTCCGTAAATATTTGGCAAAAATGTAAAAACATCTAAAAAAAAAGAAAAATATTGTTGCCATAAATATTCGGCAAGAATCTAAAAACATCTAAAAAGGAAAAAGATTTTTGCCGTGAATATTCGGCAAAATCTAAATACATCTAAAAAAAGATTTTCCGTAAATATTCGGCAAAAATCTAAAAACATTAAAAAAAAACATTTTCTGTAAATATTCTGCAAAAATTAAAAAATCTATAAAAAGAAAAAAGATTTTGGTGGTAAATATTCAGCAAAAATCTAAAAACATCTAAAAAAAAAAAAAAAGAATTTTGCCGTAAATATTTATGGAGATTCATAGCTATGTATATCACATATTTTTACTGTGGCGTTTTCCATTTTTTCCTCGTTATAACACTGTAAAAATGAAAAGCATTAAATTTTTAATAACAATCAACTTGGCTGTAAGCAATTTAAACTTAAATTACATTAAACTGACTTTAAAAATTTGTTTAATCTTGTATCATTTATTTTGATGAGTTCATGTAATATAAAAATATGTTGTCATGACTTATTTTTACAGTGAGTAAAATGTTTGCAATTCTGTAAGTTGGTATCAGCCATCACTGTTAGTGTAAAAATAGATGAACAGAAGTTTGAAAGCTTTTTTTCAAATGTTGTGTGGAGATACTGCTATTTGCAATTGCAACTTTACTTAAATAAAAGCAATGAGCCGAAACAATAGAAACTGGTGCTGTATTTGACTTCCTAACATAATGTCCTTTTTTGCATATTCGTTAATTTACAAAATAACAATTTATACACCTATCTGAAGCCTATATATTGCAGCTCCCATATGCTCAGATGTATGGAAGATAATCTCACCCCCCAACACGTGTTTGTCCTGTTCTAGTTAAGCCAATAGCGCCACCTGCTGGTGAATTGAGACAGCGGTTAGGACAGGTGCTCCAGATCTGCACACATACAATATAATTTTTGAATTAAAAGTCCAATCACATAAATGTGTTCAAACATGTAGGGAATCTTAGACTTACGACATTGTGAACAACAATTTTAGGTATAGCCTATGTTCCTAAACTTAAAACCTTATCTTAAAAAATAGATGTTAAGCACAGTTAACAGGGATCTTGAAGTCTTATTTCCCTCACTTAAAGCAGATGAACAATGATAAATAGCATATCGCTTCACACTGAAGCAATAACTCATACAATGTACCGAGCCCAGAGCAAAGTCTGATTCATCAATAAAACATGATGTTTTCCATTAAGGGTTACCGTTTTTGCCTCTGGGAGAGGAACACTATATACACACTGGAGGACAAAAAAACAAAACATTTATGCTGTAATTTTGGCCTCCTCGTTGACCAGCCTAAGCTGACAATTACTTTATTATCTACTTTATTGCTGATCGATATTGTAGATATTCAGTAAAAATCTTTGTCAAACCAATAACACACTTGAAATATAGATGAGTGGCTAATCTATATATATATATATATATACAGGGGTTGGACAATGAACCTGAAACACTGGCCAATGTTGGAGGTTTCACATCTATATGCCTGGCGGCCAATCTTCAGAGTGAAGCACGGGTGGATCAGTGATGGTTTGAGCTCCAATATCATGACAATCCTGATTGTATTTGATGGACACGACACTGCCGAGGACTACCAAACCCTTCTGGAGGATCATGAGCACCTGATGCTCAAACCGGTATCAGTGATCATTGCACAACACACACAGCAAGACTTGTGACAGAAGGGTTTGATGAAGATGAAAGTGACGTTGAACATCTCCCATGGTCTGACAGTCACCAGATCTGAATATTATTGAGGTGTTTTGGAGGAGCGAGTCCACCAGCATCATATAGTGACCTGGACACTGTTCTGGAAGAGGAACGGCTCATAATCCCTCTGGTCACTGTGAAGGACTTCTATCTGTCAATTGGTGCTGTATTTGGATGCAAAATGAGGCCCTCACCATTCTAACAAATTATTGTGTTGTAAAACCAGGTGTTTCAGTTTCATTGTCCAACCCATATATATATATATATATATATATATATATATATATATAACATTTTGACTTTCCACAAAAGTTTTCCACATTCAAATTAGTGAAATGTATCAAATATTATGACTAAAGAAACCCTTTTGGCAGAAATCAAATCCCTTTTGGTTCATGGTTACGCCGCCACGACGAAAGTTTGGTCACCAGATTACGTTGCAGTTACGTAACTGTCACGTATTTGTGTTAGCTGGTGGTCGTTATGGCAGAGGCTAATAAACATCTGGATATCTCTCCACTGGAGCGTGTAACGCAAACGTGTAAGTTTCACGTTTG